>JAWZYT010007458.1:0-15126 GCA_034508575.1 Petrolisthes manimaculis | reverse complement strand
CTCACTTACTCTCTTACTCGTGTCTGTCTCACTCACTTACTTTGACCTGGATCTATTTACTTCTTTCTCACTCCCTCTTTCTATTCTTACTCACTCCCCCTCTCACTCTTTTTTTTCCTGTTTCACTCTCTTACTCCTGTCTCGCTTACTTTTCTCTGTATTTTCATTTTTTTATTTTTCTCACATTCATACTCTCGTCTCCCTCTTACTTTTTTTCTCACTTTCTTGTTTATTTTCCATTCCTACTCTTGATTCTCTCTCACTCCTCTCTCTCTCACTCTCTGCCTAAAAATTCCCTTACACACTAGTCACCTACACACACTCACTCTCTCTCTCTCTCTCTCTCTCTCTCTCTCTCTCTCTCTCTCTCTCTCTCTTCACATTATTTAACCACTGTCTCTCTTACTCCACCTTGATATGTCAGAAGAAGAGAGGCATATGAAGGCCAGTGATCAGATCTATTGAACACCCCTATAGTACTTAAAAAAATATATATATAATAATTATAATACATGCATTACTTGTATTATGTTTTCATATGTAATTTCAATACACACAAATTATTACTTACGTATGGCAGAATTTTTTAAAAAACATTTGCTACATAGGAAAATACATCCTTAGGAAATAGAAATATACTTCATACAGAGAAATACTGTAAATTGTGAGTGGTCATTACCATATGTAAATTAATAGTATAGTAAATGTAAATATACATTATTTTTGGTAAGTAAAGTACAGTAAACTTCTCAAATAATATTATAGAATCCGTGCCACTATCATGGATCTATAATGTGCAGAAATAATTATATCTACCTTGGTTAAAATACTGTAGCTTAGTCCATACTCTCACGTAATTAAAAATGTTAATGAAATGTACTGAGAGACACTACAAAAATATCTCTAAGAATAATTGAATATTTCTATTATTATTATTATTATTATTATTGATCTTATTATTATTATTATTATTATTATTTATTATTATTATTATTATCATTATTATTATTATTATCATTATTATTATTATTATCATTATTATTATTTTTATTATCATTATTATTATCATTATTATTATTATTATTATTATTATTATTATTATCTGTGTGTCTCTTGTCTGTATTTTGCTTTTGTTGTACTTCAATTAAAGAATCTATACGATTTATATTATTTTACTCTCGTTACATAGATTCCAGAAGCCTTAATTAAGGTGATAGTACAGTGTTGGTAAACCTGGACTAACTAATTCTTCCAAACTATTCCAAGCAACAGGCCACCATTAGTTTTGTTCATGTGGTCCTGTTTCTTGGCCTACTGTGGAGGAATCTGATCTACCAACACAGTATTATCCCCTAAACACACTGTACAAAACACACTGGAAAGAAGGACCAGTCTCTCTCTCTCTCTCTCTCTCTCTCTCTCTCTCTCTCTCTCTCTCTCTCTCTCTTGTTAATATTTGGATTCTATTTGGAACACCTGTTAGTTTTCATGGCAACAATGTGTTTTTTCATACTATTTTTGGCCACAGATTTGCCTGACAAGAATGTAGGCTACACATCACGAATGGAATGAGTTTGTTATATTGAGACAGTGAGGGAGAATGGGGTTTATTTAGCACATGCAGTCAAATAAATCCCACTTACTCTGTTCTCACTTATATTGTATGCAGTTCAGTGACTCCTTCTCTCTGGTTCACTCACTTCCCTTCAACCCATGTTTTGTTTTGTTTTGGGTCACCCACTTCATCTTTACAAGCACCTACAGTCGTGGTCAATAATAATAATCATCTACATATGGATATCTCAAACAATTTACTGTCCAATGTTTTCACGTTCACATATAATTTTATTGTTGTAAGTAATGTGTACCTACTTGTAGTAAATTAAAAGAATGTACTTATTCTATTTAATGGAAAGTCTATAAACTAAAAAAACATTGTGAAGCTATCAAACTCTTAGGTGAGTTATCCCTATACGGATGATTATATTTGACCACGACTGTACATTCAACTCAATCACTTGCTCACTCACAGTCACTTCCTTCTCACATTCCGTTACACCCACTCGCTTCTTTTCCAACCTTTGTATTTATCTCCACGCTTATGTCTTTTTCAGTATCCCCACCATTTTCTCACACACACACCCCACTCACCTTTGTCTCACTCTCTCTCTCTCTCTCTCTCTCTTTCTCTCTCTCTCTCTCTTTCTCTCTCTCTCTCTCTCTCTCTCTCTCTCTGTAACTAAACGACTACCTCGCTCGGACTTCAAGAAGGTCAACAGTAAACTTTCATGGTAACTGAAATTTATTTACACACATCGACGTCTTTCACTCGAAGCGATCTTAATGTGTTTCATGGATAACCTACCTACCACTTCCAACACCATAACATTAGTAGAACTTTTTCTCTCCTGTCAACATTTATATTGACATCACTACTATTTAAAAAAGACATTGTTTCTGCGCTACATATATTTTTTAGGCCATTTTTATGAGGACACATTTTTGTCTTTCTCCCTCGTTGTTGTTCATCATGCCAAACCTTTTGATGTTAAATTTTTAAAACCCTGCAGGAATTCAAGTCAACAACACAACACAACACAACGCCTTTTAACACACCTTTAGTTTAGTAAGGAGTTATTCGATGTAGTGTTTTGCATATCTAACTTTTGTAATTCCCCCAAAGGCCGCGTAGCTCCATCGGGGAATTATTCTTCTGCTCAGTATCCTTGACACTTTAGTCTACGTTTAACACTCTTAAATTCTCAACACAAGAATTCTCCTGCAAAGACACTGAATATTTTAAACTCATGCAACATTCGTCAATACAATACTAAGGTACCACACACACACACACACACACACACACACACGGTGATAAATTATCTTGTGAACTATGGCATGGAATGGACTTGTACATATATTTTACCTACCTACCTCTGTACATAATGATTGAATCTGTTTTGTAGTGGAGTTTGGATCAATCGGTGGCCCTCCAATTCGCTTTTAATAAACAAAAAAAACACCTTAATTCATAAACAGGTACAACTTTCATTCATATATATCAATTAATCTATTTATTAGTTCATTTATCCATGTGTACAAGGTTCCATGCATCCGATAGCTATTTCACACTTTCTGATTATGTGATTGAAAACATTATATAATTGCGTGAAATGGAGAGACATTAATATTATCGTGAGCCACTGAATAGGAATTAAAACAGAAATATAAGGAAGAAACAGCAACAACAACAACAACAACCATCACCCACAATAACAACAACAACAACAACAGCCATCACCCACAACAACAACAACAACAACCATCACCCACAACAACAACAACAACAACAACCATCACCCACAACCACCACCACCAACAACAACAACCATCACCCACAACAACAACAACAACAGCCATCACCCACAACAACAACAACAACAACCATCACCCACAACAACAACAACAACAACAACCATCACCCACAACCACCACCACCAACAACAACAACCATCACCCACAACAACAACAACAACAACCATCACCCACAACAACAACAACAACAACCATCACCCACAACAACAACAACAACCATCACCCACAACAACAACATTGAAGAACATGGTAAACATTTCCTTAAAAAGAAACCAGAAGTTAAAAAAAATAAACACACACACACACACATATAATGCAGACAACCTTGAAAAAGAATTAGAGAGGAAAATACTTGAATACACAACCCGATACGGAAGTAAGAAAAGCAATAAAATACCCAGAAAATTACTCTTAAACTCCCTCTCGTTTCCCACAAGAAAAAAAAAATGTACACAAGTAAAATGAATATGCAAAAATATAAAATATAAAAACAATAAATATATAAATTAACATCTTCTGGATTCTTCTCACTTCCAGGGAAGAAATTCTTATCACTAAAAAATATGTTTTATCCTTCGTAAATTTTTAAAACCATTCGCATAAGTTTTGACCCTGAAGAAATTTTCGACGAGGAAGAAAACACTGAGCATGACAATATCTATCCATCTATCTATCTATCTATCTATCTATCTATCTCTATATAAATACAGGTCCAGATGACCAAAAAAGTAATAGTGGCCTGTTGTTTGGACTAGTTTGGAGTTATCAGTACTTGAAGATTTACCAACACTGTACGATCCCCTTAATCAAAAGTAGCAGCGGAATAAGTAAACATTCACAGTGTCCGGGAAAGTGAAGGTGAAGCAACAATTACCGGCTGGAATAGAAGGCAAAACTTAGTACCAGTGGGGTGGTATTGGGGATATAATCAGTGTCTACTCCCAACACTCACCCCTCAAATCAGTGTGTCTCTCTTCCACCCTCACCCCCTAAATCAGTGTCTCTCTTCCACCATCACCCCCTCAAATCAGTGTCTCTCTTCCACCCTCACCCCTCAAATCAGTGTCTCTCTTCCACCCTCACCCCCTAAATCAGTGTCTCTCTTCCACCATCACCCCCTCAAATCAGTGTCTCTCTTCCACCCTCACCCCTCAAATCAGTGTCTCTCTTCCACCCTCACCCCTCAAATCAGTGTCTCTCTTCCACCCTCACCCCTCAAATCAGTGTCTCTCTTCCACCCTCACCCCTCAAATCAGTGTCTCTCTTCCACCCTCACCCCTCAAATCAGTGTCTCTCTTCCACCCTCACCCCTTAAATCAGTGTCTCAACTCAAATAATTATCTCCCCTTCCTAACTCAGTATCTGCCCCATATCATCAATGCCCCCCACCCCCACCCACACACCCTAAAAGCTAATGATGAACAGTGCTTTTATCAGGTGTGTTAATTAAAGAGAGAGACTTGAAATTTAGTTGTTGTTTTGTGGATTTGCTAAGAATGAGTATGAAGGAATATATTAATTAATGGACTGGAGCTGAGCTAAGGTACAGATGTGAGGAAAGCCAAGAGTGTATGAAGGACCTTGGGGCACACACAACATTCCCGGCCCAAACGCCTGCATGTGGAAAGACTTAACTAGCCTTGCCTTCTCTTGGTGCGTCGTACTTGGGAACCCAGACATTATTATAGCCTAATGATATTACGAGAGTCATGTATTATGTCCCACTCTCACAGCCGACACCAACTTGAACAATATATATAGTACGCGATATTTTTACACGTATAAATAAGTGTGTTTCAATGGAGATAATGCTGCAGAAAATAACCTCCTGACACACTTGAAACACTAAAAAAAAAAACTTAATATTTTAATACTGTAATGTCAACGAGAGAGAATACCAACCGAGCAAAGAGTCGAAATACATGACAGCAAGAAGCACGATATCATGTGGCAATTAAATCCTATCAGCCAGCCAGCGACGCCCTCTTTGCATTATACATATATATTTTTTTTCCGGGTCCACTCCCTCCCAGTCACCTAAATACTAGTAACCTTTTGCTTGACCTTCATGGGCCGTGTTCTTCTGAGTGTTGGCGTTGGTTGGTTGGCTGGCTGCCTACTCCCTGCCAAATTACACTCGCATTTCTAGTGGTTGAAATTGGAGTGGAGGGCTTACTGGCTCCTACAAACTATGCCAAGAAACAGACTCTAGTGCCTCAGTGTACGAGATGAGCTCTTGTTTTGTACCATAGCCTACTTGGGAGGAATCAGTTGCCCTACTTTTCGCCCAATCAGAATAGCCTACTCCTCTATTGACGGCTTCTCATATTTCCTCTCTTTCTTCTCTTCTCTTACTTTATTTTTGGACACGTACAGTACCTAAAAAAATGATGATAATAAAAGCAACAATAATAATAATAATAATAATAATAATAATAATAATAATAATAATAATAATAATAATAATAATAATAATAATAATGAAAAAGATAATAATAATAATAAAAAAAAAGATAATAATAATAATAATAATAATAATAATAATAACAATAATAATAACACTAATAATAATAAAGCTAAACAAAATAAAATAAAAAATTCGTCCGGTACTACGTAAGAGAATAGGTCCCACAAAAAAAAAATTTGCTACAGCAGGTGGCAGGTTCCATTACGAATATTAACAAAATAAACTCCTATTCAACATTTACCTCGTTGCTGCATTCATCCTACTACAAGCAACTTTACTTTCCATCCAAGGTTGACTCGATTCTTCATAGTGCTTTATTAAGGGGAGAGTATACTTTTGGTACATTGGAGTGCCTTGATTCCTCCAAAGTATGCCAGGAAACAGAGCCAGAGGAACAAAAATAATGATGGCCTGTTGCTTGGAATTGTTTGGAGGAATCATTTGCTCCGGATTTACCAACACTGTACCCTCCCTTTAAGGACCCTGTGATCGTGCATGAACATTGGAGGCTTCTGATTCCTCCTGACTATGCCACGAAACAAGCTCCTTCTATTATAGTGTTGGTGTTTCGTGGTAATATTTGAACGACTCAGTTACCTTCAATCATCAGACTACAACACAGGGTCCCTTAATTAAAGGGGCTTTCTACCCCCCCCCCACCCCCAAGCCTGTTCCCCTATTCCCGTAACCCTCCCCCCCCCCCAAGCCTGTCCCCTACTCCTGCACCCCTTAATTTAATGTAGCAAAAGTATACAGATTCCCACGTCAAGGATGGAAGCTTCTGCGACCTCCTCCATGTCCCACAACACGTAGAAATTATTATATCCGCCTGTTGCTAGTGCTCCCATTACCCTCCTCCTCCCTACCTTCCCTCTCCTCTTCCCTACCTTCCCTCTCCTCTTCCCTACCTTCCCCCTCCTCCTGCCTACCTTCCCCCTCCTCTTCCCTACCTTCCCCCTCCTCCTCCCTACCTTCCCTCTCCTCCTCCCTACCTTCCCCCTCCTCTTCCCTACCTTCCCCCTCCTCTTCCCTACCTTCCCCCTCCTTCTCTCGCTTTCTCGTCTGCATCCAAACAGACACAGACTGTATGAATCTAATTCTAACCGAAGTTTAAGGGGCATTTAAAAAATACACACTTATGGGGGCCTGGGTATAGATGAAAATATGATCTACATTAAATAGAAAAAGGTCAAAATATATACGGAATCATTAATTAATCTGTATTTCGGGTTATCAACTAATAAACTAATAACACTAATAACACTAATAAACTAATAAACACACGCATGACCAAGATAAAATATATATAAGCATCGGTACATGGTTTCTGACAGTGTGGGTCTATAGTATTTACAAACCCCGATAATAACTAACTCACAGATAATAATATACAAGGTAATCGTCGTTTATGACTTTGGAAATAAGCTAAATATACTGTGTTGATTTTCACAGATTTCTAATTGATGGGAAAGTGAGAAAATTATTTGTCCTCAACTTTATCGAATATATCTGACTAAGGTTCACTAAAAAAAAAACCACTACATATGGTACCAAAAAAAAATGGAGTGAATTAGTTGTGAGAATGAGAATGAAAAACCCACACCTGATAAAAAAAAACATAATCACATCCATCATCTCTTCACCAAGCAAGCAAGCAAGCAAACAGGCAGGCAGGCAGGCATGATTTACAATAAGGCCTGCTTGGTTCACATCATTATTATGCATGTAGCCTTGAAGCGAATATATCTATCTATCTGACTGACTGACTGACGACGGACTCAACAGCGGCTGATTTCCCACGATGCCTACACCAGAATAATGAACTGGGCGGCCACGGGACTCCCTTCGGTGCCTTGGCTTCGTCTGGTGTTTACAGGGACGCTCTGTACTCTATCTCTCTCTCTCTCTCTGTGTGTGTGTGTTGCTGTTGTTGTTGTCCGTGGGGGGAAGGTGAGGAAGAGCCAAGGTTTTTTTTTCCTCAGTGTAAGGAATAAATCAGAAAGTTGGTGTTATCTTTGGAGGAAGAGAGAGAGGGAGGGAGGGGAGGGGGTTATGGATGTGTGTGTGTGTGTGTGTGTGTGTGTGTGTGTGTGTGTGTGTGTGTGTGTGTGTGTGTGTGTGTGTGTGTGTGTGTGTTATAGCACTTTTGGGGGTCATGGAATGTTTTTGTAGTGGTCTGAGTTAATGTAAGGGTTATCTATAATATGTTCATGATCACTTAAATAATAATAATAATAATAATATTAATAATAATAATAATAATAATAATAATAATAATAATAATAATAATAATAATAATAATAATAATAATAATAACAATAATAATAACAATAATAATAATAATAATAATAACAATAATAATAATAATAATAATAATCATAATGATAATAATAATAATAATAATAGGATAAGGATTCCAGCTTCAGAGACAATCCCACCAAGAAAAGGTTAATCATTATCTGCCCCATCAAACGATTATGGATCTACTTAAGGGACCCTGTGATGTAGTCAGAAGAAAATTGGTGGTAAATGAGTCCTTCAAATATTGCCACGAAACACACACACCTATATGGAAGGAGCGTGTTTCGTGGCATAGTCAGGAGGAAGCAGAAGCCTCCAATTTAGCACCAAGAAAATCTAAGCTTAAATAATGTCTTTACGAAACTGACATTTTATAAAGAATGTCATGAGAACATTTTTTTTCTTTTACTGATTATTTTTCTTAATCTTATTTGCTTTTCCTTTTTCATTCCCTCTGCCCTTTTTTCCATGCGTTTCTTTCCTCCATGTCTATTTCAGTTATTCTCATTTTTCGGATACTCGCTTACCTCCCTCATTATGTTTAACTCTCTCTCTCTCTCTCTCTCTCTCTCTCTCTGTATATATATATATAGTTAGGTATCTATTTCTCTATCTGAAGTGTCACCCATCCAACCATCAATCATCTTTTTCTAACACGACAATTCTCCCTTCTTCTTCTTCTTCTTCCTTTTCCTCTCCCTGTTTTCTCTTCTTCCTTCCCATCATTTAAATTTTCTTTCGCTCTACTTCCTTTCCTTTTTTTTTTTTTACTCCCGTCCAACCCACTCAAACATTTTTTTTCCTTTCCCTACTTTTTTTTTGGTGTCCTCATATTTTTGTTTTCATTCCTCTCATAATAATTTTGCCCTTCCTGATTTCCGTCATTAATTTTCTCTTCAGGGTCTGTTATTGTTCCTTCCTACCATTTACTCCTTCCTTCCTTTTCATCTCCTTCTTTTTCTTCTTATTCTTCTTCGTCCTCTTCTTTTCTTCTTCTTATTATTATTTTTCTTTTTCTTTCTCTTATTGTTGTTTATGCTTTTCTATCCTCGTTCTTCATTATTTTCTTTCTCTTCCTTCTTCCATCTCCTTCCTTTCTGCCCCTCACTTTCTCTTGCTCTTTGTTATTGGAGTTCTTGTTCTCCATTCCTTGTTCTTCCTCCTCCTCACCTTCGTTTTCTCTTTGTTATTAGTGTTCTTGTTCTCCTTTCCTTCCTTCCTCCTCCTCACCTTCGTGTTCTCTTTGTTATTGCTCTTGTTTCTTCTTTCCTTGTTCTTCCTCCTCCTTCTCCTCTTTCTCACCTTTGTTTTCTCTTTGTTATTGGTGTTCTTGTTCTCCTTTCCTTCCTCCTCCTCCTCCTCCTCCTCCTCCTCCTCCTCCTCCTCCTCCTTCTCCTCCTCCTCCTTTAACCTCCCCCCAGCAGGCAGGTTTACACATCCCCAAAGACCACTGAAGCAGGCTGGCTCTCTTGTCACTTCCATCCCCAGCATTTTTTTTTTCTCTCTCTGCCTCTTTCTCTCTTCTATATTCAGTCTTCCATCCACCTGTACCTTCCTTCCCTTCTTCTGACACATTGCCTCTCTTCTTTCTCCTCCTCCTCCTCTTCCTTCTCCTTCTTATGATACACTGCCTTTCTTCCTCTTCCTTTTCCTTCTCTTCCTCTTCTTCCTCTTCTTCCTCTCCGTCCATCCTTTCCCTGTCTTAGAAGTTACAAGCTTAGACCCAAACAGCCTCGTATGAACCAATAGATATGCGGCTGTAATGTTTCCTTTGCATTCCTCTCTTCGTATTCCTTCTCCTATTTACTCTTCCTCTCCGTCTCTCCTTCCCTCCTTTTAAAATGTTAACCCGTACATTTTTCCACTCTTCCTCTTCCCAGTTTTTCTTCCTCCAGTAATCCCTCTCTTCACTCAGTCCTCCGCCTCCCTCCCTTATTGACTGGAGAAAGAGAGTTAGTTGGTTGTAGGAGTGAAGGGGTCTGGGTGGAATGGAGGGGAGTAGATGGAGTGAAAGGGTCTGGGTGGAATGGAGGGGAGTAGATGGAGTGAAGGGGTCTGGGTGGGACTAGATGGAGTGAAGGGGATTACTCGTGTCAGTGAAGTGGAGTGGAGGGGGATGGTTGGTGTGAGAAGGAGAGAGGGGGTATGGTTGGTGTGAGATGGAGAGAGAGAGGGGGTTGTCGGCGCCTGGGACAAATGAGTAGCAATGGCTTGGTCTGGTCAGGTCGGGAAAAGGTTACTTGCTTAATTCGAGTGGAGTCGGGTCGGGTGGGGACTGGCTTGGGTCAGGGCAGGTCATTTCATAAGAGGTCAGTCAGGAAGGGAAGCGCGCCAAATCCATTCGAGTAAGTATTGGGTCAGTTCTATATTTATCTGTGTTTGGGATTTACTTATAATATTTCACATGTATTTATTTTTTGTTTTGGAAGGGAGGGGCAGGTCAGATCGAAATTCGTTAATTACGGTCAAGTGAGGTTAGTTCGGAGAGGTTGAAGCAGAGGACACAAGAAAATAATCGGGATAGTGTGGGAGGGGCTAGCAGATCCCAGACACACGAAGGAAGGAGGGAGGGATGGAAGGGAGGGGACGAAAGGAGAAAAGGATGGCGAGAGAGGGACGGAGAGAGACAAGGAGAAAGAAAGGGACGGAGAGAGACAAGGAGAGAGAGAGTGGGAGGACAGGGCAAGGAAGGGAGAGAGAAATAGAGATAGAGAGAAGAATGACGTGGGAAGCAGGAGAGCAGGTCTAAATAAGAAGAGAGGGATGGCGAGTTAGGGAGAGAGGATGGCAGAGCGAGAGGGAAGGAGGGAGACTGGCAGGGAAGGAGGAAGGAGGGTCGGTCCACTGCCCTTGGTAATTGGGGTGGCGGCCTCTCACTTCACCTTCCGACATCACCCACTTTTATCCTAAGTGTCCCCCTTCTAGTGTGTCTTGGCGTGTGTGGTGGTGATGTGTTGTGTTGGGGCGACGTGCAATGTGTTGTGGTGTGTTGTGTTGTGTTGGGGTATGTTGTGGTGTGTTGTGTTGTGGTGTGTTGTGTTGTGGTGTGTTGTGTTGGGGTGACGTGCAATGTGTTGTGGTGTGTTTTGTTGTGGTGTGGTGTGTTGGGGCGACGTGCAATGTGTTGTGGTGTGTTTTGTTGTGGTGTGTTGTGTTGTGTTGACGTGGAAGGTGTTCTGGTGTAGTGTAGTGTAGGGTGTTGATGTGTTATGTGTTTTGGTGTGTGTCTGTCTGTGTGTGTGTATTTCACTAGGGCACGATATATAGGATACAAGTCCTTCTGCTCTGATTTCTAACGCTCACTCTCGGCCGAATATCTACAATAATAAAGCCTTAATTAATTATTTTAGTAACCGTGTACTCCAAAGACATTATAGTAAGCTAACCCAGTTCTGGATCCATTTAACCCTTAACAAAAACAACTCCATTTGAATGTTGTATTTTTTACCCCGATAACCTGACCTCAAGAATATTTATTTGTTTTTTTACCCCGATAACCTGACCATAAGAATATTTATTTGTATTTTTTACCCCGATAGCCTGACCTCAAGAATATCTATTTGTATTTTTACCCCCCACAAAAAAATGTATTTGACTCACAAGAGGAAAAATCCCAAACCCAAGAGATTCTTTACGGAATGGAGACGGGGAATATCCCAGGAACATAACTCAGACCGAAAAAAGAAACTGGTGTATAGTTGGAGCAGCGCTGGAAATCCCGCCAGTGTGAGGGGCTGCCGAGACCCGGTTAACTTGGGCCTAACTTGGCCCCAAAATGCGTCGCGACTCGAGCCTAAAGTCTTGGCGAAACAAGTTTGCTCCCCGCGTCACCAAAGTTGTGTGTGTGGCTTCTCCCTCACACCATCACTTCATATATACACCATAAAGATATCCACGCTCACAAATTTATGCAAGATGATTGATGCTGATAATAATTTTGAATACCGTATGTACAAACACTGGTTAACGTATTCGATACTCTGTTTATTTCATTTACATAATTATACAGTACATGATTAAAGCAGTTACGATACACATACTGGGAGAAGGAAGGATACATGTTCTATCAGTGACTGTGATTACGATTTCTTCTATATTTATTCTTATCAGGGAAAAGTTAAACTACACACGACAGGTACAGGTACAGGTACAGATGCTGCAATGGTCTCCCTCACATTACATTATTTTGGCCTAAAGTTCAATACCCAAGCTAGTATTGGTTGTTGTTAATCTATTTACTGCTAACTTTTCTCTACTGAAACTAGCTCTCTCTCTCTCTCTCTCTCTATCTCTCTTTCTGAATCAATCTATCTCAAATCTCTCTCTCACTGTCTGTCTGTCTCTCTTTCTCTCTTTCTCTATCTCTCTCTCTCTGTCTCTCTCTCTCTGTATGTATGTATGCCTGTCTGTCTGTCAGTCAAAAACGCTATATCTGAAATCGGAGCCGTCATATCGACACATTGCATCTAAACCATTAGTTTGTGAATGGCAGAGGGGGAGTCGGGGAGTGACGAGCGATGTGCTGACAGTTCGCTCACTCTAATATACAACAACACCGTGAGACCAATTGGAAAATGTATTGGGGACGTCCTGTACTCTGTTATCTATGAGTAAACACTGCACTGGATGGTGGAGAGAGCAAGATGATGGTCTCTCTCTCTCTCTCTCTCTCTCTCTCTCTCTCTCTCTCTCTCTCTCTCTCTCTGTGTGTGTGTGTGTGTGTGTGTGTGTGTGTGTGTGTGTGTGTGTGTGTGTGTGTGTGTGTGTGTGTGTGTGTGTGTGTGTGTGTGTGTGTGTGTGTGTATGTGTGTGTGTGTGTGTGTGTGTGTGTGAGCAGAATGAATGAATGAATGAATGAATGAACACGCACACACACACACACACATACACAAAGAAACACACATATACAAAGAAACACATACATAAATACACACACACACACACAAAGAAACACACACACATACACTAGCTAGCAACACCCAGTACTATTGCATCTTGTTGACCTATGTTCGAGTCCTGAGAAGGCTGTAAGTATTCTGACTTTTTTATTGTCATCATCTTCATTTTTCTTTTATTATTCCTTTATATTTATTGCTTTGTAGAGGAGACATGTGTTTTATATTAATCAAAAGGGATATGACTTTAGATGAACTACTGAATTCCATCGCCTCTTCCAAAATATGTGTCAGATAACAAAGTGCCCGCATTTGAGGTATTCAATTTCTTCTTGGCACTGTTTAGACTTTAGAGGAATCAGTGGCCTCCATTCCGCGAGCATCATCAAAGGTCCCATAACTCTAGTGAAATGGGCACACGCTGGCAGAGAGGTTTCAGGCCAGGGATACAGAAGTCAGTTGAATGGTCGATGAGAGAAATGAATGTGAGAGAGAGGAATGCGAAAAGAAAATTATATATATATATATATATATATATATATATATATATATATATATATATATATATATATACTGAGAGAGAGAGAGAGAAAGAGAGAGATAGAGATAGAGAGAGAGAGAGAGAGAGGGGGGGGTAAAGAAGAGAGAAAGGTATGGTGAGGTTGGTTGGTTGGTTGTTGGAACACTTTACTGGAATCAGCAGCAGTCAATTCATGGACAGTATAGTATCTCCCTAAACCTGGGTCCAATTTTACAGCCGTGGCAGTGTTGGTGGTGAAAGTGGAAAAGTGGTAGTGGCAGTGGCAATGATGTAGTGGTGGTAGAAGTGGTGGTGGAAATAGTAGTAGAGTTAGAAGTGGTGGCAGTGGCAATGGTGTAGTGGTGGTAGGAGTGGTGGTGGAAATAGTAGTAGAGTTAGAAGTGGTGGCAGTAGCAATGATGTAGTGGTGGTAGAAGTGGTGGTGGAAATAGTAGTGGAGGTAGTAGGGGAGGTAAACGTGGTGGTGGTGGAGGTAAAATTGGTGGCAGTGAGGAGTAGGGAGGGGTGGAAGTAATGGTGGTGGTGGTGGTGGTGGTGGCAGTGTTGTAAGAGGACAGGTGCTGGCTGAAGTCCAAATTTTCTCTCTTGGAAACATTGTGACCTGCCCTGGCCCCTCGGTTCACCCCACCCCACCCCACCCCATCTCCTTCCCCTAGCCCCCCAAAACACCAACTATCGCCCGGCCCCGCCCCACCAAACCCGATCCCCTATCCCTGGTCCCTACATCCCCAACTATCACCCCGCCCCCAGCCTCTCCTTGTCCCATCCCCTACCTCCCCTATTCCCGGACCCCCCCGCATCCCCCAACTATAACACACAATTTCCTTGGGTCCTCTACCCTTACCATACCTTCCACTGACCCACAATTTCCCGGTTACAAAACACGCATTTCACATTTTCCCTCCTCAGTGAATCTTACCTTACAACATTCTCCTGCCCCCTTACTTCCCGAGCAACAAAACACATACTTCCCCTGCTCCTTTAACCCTGTCATAAAATCCCCTTGCAGTGTCTATCTTTCTTCTTTGACCCCAAGTTTACTTCCACCACATTTCTGCATTATCATTCCCTTGTCTCACAGCTCCTTGGTTCCTCTCTGCCCGTACTTGCTACACTTCCTCGATTCTATCCACTTCCCATGTTTCCCTTCCGTGCTTTCTCCTTCCCTTGTCTTACGTATCCTCTCCCTTATCCAATTCCCCAATCCACTTTCTTTGTTTCCCACATCTTTGTCTTAACTTCTTCCTTGGCCATAGTGTATAATGATAATCTTATCTTTCCCTTGTTATGATCTTTCCTTTCTCTCCACCATATTACCTTCCTTCACACTTCCATATCCTTAACATCTCAACAAAACAATATGTCTGCATGATGCCTCTTCCTTTGTCTTACCTTCGGAGGAGTCTCATGTCTTTTACTGTCAGTTTCCCTTTCCTGTTACACACCTAAGCCATCACTCTCCCTTCCTCACTCACACTTTAAGCATCAATCTACCTTCCTGACACACTCCTAAGCTGTTACTCTCCCTTCCTGTCACACACCTATAC
>JAWZYT010007457.1:0-22212 GCA_034508575.1 Petrolisthes manimaculis | reverse complement strand
CGTATACCTAAAGCGTTCCTAGTCATTTTTATCTATATATTTTTACAACAAGGTTAATTTCTCATGGTTCTGATCGAATGTTATCTATTCTTATACGTGTATTGAAACTTTTGACCACAACTGTACCAAAACCCTCGCGACACACACAGCGTCAGAGAGGCGGGGGGGGGGGGGGGGAGCGGGATGAGGGGGGGAAAGGGGGATAGGTACCATAATAAGAGAGTAGGTAATTTAAGAGTAAAAGAAGTAAGAGAGATATCAAGAGTAAGTCAATTTATGAGTTAGTTAGAGAGCATTCAAGCGTTAGTAATGTATTTTAATTTAACCCTTAATTAATCACATGAATATATAGTTTGTGAAAATAATACATAATGTGTTAAAATATCGCCTTCAATTTAACTCTGACAAAATAATCACCTCTGACAACGACCATATCCCCTCTGACAAAAATATATTCTCCTTAGACAAAAATATATTCTACTCAGACAAAAATATATTCTCCTCAGACAACTAAATATTCTACTCAGACAACTAAATATTCTACTCAGACAAAAATATATTCTCCTCAGACAACTAAATATTCTCCTCAGACAAAAATATATTCTCCTCTGACAAAAATATATTTTCCTCAGACAAAAATATATTCTCCTCTGACAAAAATATATTCTCCTCAGACAAAAATATATTCTCCTCTGACAAAAATATATTCTCCTCAGACAAAAATATATTCTACTTAGACAACTAAATATATTCTCCTCTCCTCAATGTTTATAAATCTTGATAAATAAGGTCTATATATATTTGTTGTTTCGTGGGCTAGTAGTGTGGAGGATTCAGGAGTCCTACAATATAATGTACCGTCACCAGCTTCTCCCCTGAACACCGATAAAACTACCGATAATTGTCTGAGGGTGTAATGACTGTGTGTGTGTGTGTGTGTGTGTGTTAATGGCGTGAAGGCTGAGGGGAAAGAGTAACGGGAGGGTACGACGAGGGGAGAAAGGTTGTGTGTGTGTGTGTGTGTTATATGAAGGTAGGTGAGGTAGGGGTGGGAGAAAGAGGAGGAATATGTGTGTGTGTGTGTGTGTTCTCTGTGTGCTTGCGTGATTTCAGAGTATGTAGTTAAACTGAATATATGTCTGTGTGTGTATTGTGTGCATGTGCGTGGTATTCGACAGTTAAAGTATAACGCGTGTGTGTGTGTGTGTGTGTGTGTGTGTGTGTGTGTGTGTCGTAGGTGTTGAATGCGTGATTGAAGAGTGTACGTACTGGATATGATTGTGTGTGTGTGTGTGTGTGTGTGTGTGTGTTTGATACAGTGTGCGTGCTTGTGTAAAATCTTGGGTACGGAAAGCTATCTGTGAGAGAGAGAGAGAGAGAGAGAGAGAGAGAGAGAGAGAGAGAGAGAGAGAGAGAGAGAGAGTGTGTATGTATGAATATATGTGTGTGTGTGCAAAAAAGACAGAGAGAGAGAGAGAGAGAGAGAGAGAGATTGAGATTGAGATTGAGATAGTGTATGTATGAATGTGTGTGTGTGTGTGTGTGTGTGTGCAAAAAAGACAGTGCATGAGGAAGAAAATTAATATCTCTGTCTCATGAAGAAAGGATCTTAGTATTATTATTAATATAATTTGCTCGAATAAATCTAAATAAAATAAAGGCAAATGTTCATCTAAATAATATAATAAGTTTATATACAGCCATTATTTAAGTTATTCTTTTCTTTATTCTTGTTATTGTTATTCTTATATTATTTATTATATATTGTTCCTGATATTTCCTTGTTAAATCTCTCTCTCTCTCTCTCTCTCTCTCTCTCTCTCTCTCTCTCTCTCTCTCTCTCTCTCTCTCTCTCTCTCTCTCTCTCTCTCTCTCTTTCTTCGTTAGGAGGGGTTAGAGAGATGGAGGGAGGGAGGAAGGGTGGAGGAAAGGAGGGTGGGTGACTGGAGGGGTATGAGAGAAGGAAGTGAAGAAGGGAGATTGAAGGGGAATGAGGTGGGGATGGAGAGAAGGAGAGAGGGGTGTGAGGGGGGTTGGAGGGGTGTGAGGGAAGGGAGGGAGACTGGAGGGGTATATGAGAGGGGGATGAAGGGGTGAAGGAGAGATGGAAAGTTGGGAGATTGGAGGAGTATATGAGAGGGAGAGGGAGGGGTGTAAGAGAGAGATGGAGGGAGAGGGAAGGGTGTAAGGGAGAGATGGAGGGAGAGGGAGGGGTGTAAGGGAGAGATGGAGGGTGGAGGGGTGTGAGGGGGGATGGAGGGGTGTGAGGGAAGGGAGGGAGACTGGAGGGAAGGGAGGGAGACTGGAGGGGTGTGGGGTGAAGGGAGAGGGGGGGGTGTAGGGGTGTGAGGGGAGTATCTGTTTCACCGTCTGTCGTGGACCAAACACAAAGCATTAACGGATTAAATGAACCGTACTCCCTCCCCGCCCCCCCCCTCCACACTTCCCCTCTGTACCCCCCCTCCCCCTCCCCTCCTAAGCCCTCCTTCCCCCTGTCCCATCCCCTATACCCAATCCTCTTCACCCCCTGTCGTCTCCCCCTCCCTATCCCCCTCCTTTCATAGTCCTCTCTCCTCCACCACTACCTTCCCCTTACATCTCTCCCCATACCCCTATCCCCTAATTCCCAATCCCCACCCCAACCAGACTCCCCAATCCCCCCACCCCAACCTTGTCTCTCCTCATTTTATTTCTCCTCATTTCTCCTCTCCCTTTCCCTTTCTCCTCTTTTCTCCTCTCCCTTTCCCTTTCTCCTTTTCTCTCCTTTCTCTCCCCTTCCCTTCCCCTCCCCTCCCCCTTCCCATTACCCCACCTTCTGTATCTGTTTCTTTCCTTTTTTTCTAGTCTCTCCTCCTCCCCCCTTTCTTTCTTTCTTTCTTCCCCTTCATTCCTTCCTCCCTCCCCTCCCCCCCCCTTTTCCATATTACCTTACCCTCCTTCCTCTTATTCTTTTTTCTTTTTTTTATCTTCTCATCTCCCCTTTCTTATATCCCTTCCCAATCTTCCTGTCTCTGTTCTTTTCCTCTTCTTTTCCCTCCTCTTCTTTCCCTCCTTTTCTTTCCCTCCTCTTCTTTCTCTCCTCCTTTTCCTCCTTTCGTTCCTCCCATTTCTTCCTCCCCTCCCCCCCCCTTCCATATTAGCTTACCCTCTTTCCTCTTATTTTCATTTTCTCTTCATTCCTTTACTCTGTTTCTTTCATCCCTATTTAGTCCTTATCCTTCTCACTTTACCCTATTTTGTTTCCTCTTCTCTGTTTGTATTATCTTAATAATAATAATAATAATAATATAATGATGATAATAATAATAATAATAATAAAAATAATAATAATGATGATAATAATAATAATAATAATAATAATATAAACAAAGAATATGAAAGATAATAATAACAATAATAATAATAATAATAATAATAATAATAATAATAATAATAACAATAATAATAATAATAATATAAACAAAGAATATGAAAGATAATAATAATAATAACAATAACAATAATAATAATATAATAATAATCCCTGATAAATATGATAATTAATGTAATTCTCTTCGTCTTTTGTTGGTGATGATTCAGACTC
Organism: Petrolisthes manimaculis; assembly: GCA_034508575.1. NCBI lineage: Eukaryota > Metazoa > Arthropoda > Malacostraca > Decapoda > Porcellanidae > Petrolisthes > Petrolisthes manimaculis. Next base: position 18,629 of record JAWZYT010007457.1, on the reverse strand, counting down.
TCTTATTTCCTCTATACTTTATTCATTTCATCTATACCATCTTGTTCTTTGTCTACCTACCTCCCTCCCTTCCTTCTCTATCTCCCTTCCTCCCTCCCTCCTCCTCCGTTTCTTCCTCTCTCCCTCCGTCCCTCCCTCCCTTCCTTCCTTCCTCGGCACCGTCCCCAATGTCCCTGTATTCCCTAGAGAGGATAACCCCCCTCCCCACCCCACCCCTCTACTATCCCCCACCCCCCATCCCCTACCATTATCAGTGCCACCCCACCCCACCCCACCCCACCCATTCCCGACCCACCCTCCCCTAACCATGATAATATAAATACCATACTACATAAATAAATATATATACTGTATATATAGATAGATAAAATAAATATCACAACAACCAATATATAAATAAATGAAAAAATAAATAAATAAATAAATAAATCTCACTATTGGAAAAAGTTAACCAAAAGAAAAACCGGAAACTTCATCGAATATCAGAAATGAAAACAGTGGAAAAAAATATCAAACGGGGTAAAACAATAAAAAAAACTACAACGTAAAACAGGAAACAAACAGGAAACAAACGGGAATAATATTAACGTAACAGGAACCCAGTAAACCGGAGTAAATAAAACGGTAATAAGCAACAGGAGTAAACAGATGTGAGACTTATTACTGTATTGTGTTTTTTTACTGTTTCTTTTTTTACATTTTTTTTTTTTTTTTGCTCAGTCTCGACCCATGTAATGTCTCTAGTCCTCATTTTATGCCGTGTGTGTGTGTGTGTGTGTGTGTGTGTGTGTGTATATGTTGGATGTTCTCAAATGTGTGTGTGTGTGTGTGTGTGTGTTAAATTATTAGAGTATTATGAATGAATGTGTTGGATGCTCTCAAATGTGTGTGTGTGTATGTGTGTGTGTGTGTGTGTGTGTGTGTGTGTGTGTGTGTGTGTGTGTGTGTGTGTGTGTGTGTGTGTAACATTATCTACATGTTAGTATAATACATAACGGTACCTTATATACAGCATGTGTATATATACTGTATGTATATGCTTTCATGTGTGTGTGCGGATGGATGTATGTACGTAAACCGTATATGTGTATGTACGTGTATATCACAGAAGTGCATGGCTTTTAAAAACAGTTCTGCTCTGCGAAACACGAGTCAAAATGTGTCGACCGTAATCCCAGCCAAAAAGAAAAAGAAAAAAGAGGCAGAAAAAAATATATATAAGCACCGAGCCGGCAGGAATTCTGAACTGAAAATAAGTGACCGTTCTCCTTTTTTGGTGTGTAATTAGCCGGACTGTTTTGGGGCGTAAGAGAGAGAGATGTGAGTTGGGATTCGTTTAAGGTCACGGCTGATGATCATACGGACACTGTGTTGTCGCTCTGATAGTTCAACCGGCTTCTTTAATTAGGTTAGGTTTGGTTTGGATAGGTTAAGTTAACTATTTTTTCTAATTAGGTTAGGTTAGGTTAGGTTAGGTTTGGTTTGGATAGGTTAAGTTAACTATTTTTTCTAATTAGGTTAGGTTAGGTTTGGTTTGGTTTGGTTTAGTTAGGTTAAGTTAACTATTTTTTTCTAATTAGGTTAGGTTAGGTTTGGTTTGGTTTGGTTTAGTTAGGTTAAGTTAACTATTTTTTTCTAATTAGGTTAGGTTAGGTTAGGTTTGGTTTGGTTTGGTTAGGTTAAGTTAACTATTTTTTTCTAATTAGGTTAGGTTAGGTTAAGGTTTTTAGATACCATTAAATTGGGAACATATATAATTTAATTAGACATTTAACATCAGTAATAAAAAGGAAAAGGAAATGCGTACCTATAACTAGCATTATATAGATACACTAAATTAAATATATATACTAACACTACTATATACTTATGATCATCTATAATTTATGCTACTCTATAATTATATATTTAATTTGATATCAGTGAAATTCATGAATAAAAAACCCTTGAAGTTCCTGATGTCATGAAGGTGAATGAATAATGAATAATTTGTCGTGGTGTGTTAACTGTCATTATAGAGTTTATTAATTAAGTGTATAATTTGGGAGACAATGGATCTTTTCTCAGCCTTTAAGGGGAGAGTATACTTTTGGTATATTGGAGTGCCTTGATTCCTCCAAAGTATGCCAGGAAACAGGACCAGATTAACAAAAATAATGGTATCCTGTTGCTGGGAATAGTTTGGATGAATCATTATCTCCAAAAATGTCTCTATTATACTCTCCCCTTAACACACACACAAGGGAGATCCTCCTCCTTCTCCTCCTCCTCCCATATTATCTCTTTCCGTTCCTTGTCCTCTTCTTTCCATATCCTCGCTTTCTATTTCTCTCCTTTCCTCTTTCTTCCCATATTCTGTTTCCTACCGTTCCTCTATCTTCCTCTCCCCTCCAATCACTTCTGTTCTTCTTACTCCTCCTCCTCTTTCTCTTACTCGACCCATCCTCCTCTTTCTTCCCCTTCAATCCCCTCAACTCCCCTCTTTTCCAAGCCTCTCCTTCCCTTCCCTCTTTCTTCCTCCTCCTCTTACACGTCCCTTCCTTCTCTTTCTTCCCCTTCAATCCCCTTAATTCCCCTCTTTTCCAATTCTCTCCTTTCCTTTTCTTCCCCTCCTTCCTTCTACATTTTCCTCCTCCCCTTCTCCTCTCCTCTTTTTCCCTTCCCTTTTTCTTCTCTTCTCCTCCTCCCCTCCTTCCTTCTACATTTTTCTCCTCCCCTTCTCCTCTCCTCTCCCTCTCCCTCTCCTCCCCTCCTTCCTTCTACATTTCCCTCCTCTCCTCTCCTCTCCTCTCCTCTCCTCTCCCTGCATTGTCCCTTAACACATCGCTCTGTTGGAAGGGTATGAGGCCAATACGTTCGAGCGTCATTAAAGGCGAAGTTGAGTGGAAAAGCGATGTTGTGTGGAGGTGAAAGGGCGGCAACAACAACAATGTGTATCACCGCCCACCCTCATGTCCACCCAGGTTTTGAATTTCCCGCCCAACCCCAACCCCAACCCAACCCACCCCTTGTATATAGGACAGTTGGTACGCTATGTTTATTTATTTTTTATTATTTTTTTTTATTATTCCCACTACCATAAATGTAAGGTTAGGATAGGATAGGTATATGTTAAGTTGGGATAGGTAAGGTTAGGTTAGGTTAAGTTAGGTTAGGTAAGGTAATAGATCAACCAGAGAAACGCATTTTATAATTTTCAACTTGAGCCTTTTCCACAAGACAGACAGACAGATAATAATTCCCAACCCGTCTGAGCTTAAAATCCACAAAGAAAAATAATAGGAAAATGAGTTACTAAAATAATATATATATATATATATATATATATATATATATATATATATATATATATATATATATATATATATATATATATATATATATATATATATATATATATATATATATATACACACGTACTGTACATTATTCCTCCCTTCCTTCCTTCCTTCCTTCCTTCCTTCCTTCCTTCCTTCCTTCCTTCCTTCCTTCCTTCCATCCATCCTTCCTTCCTTCCTCCCTCCCTCCCTCCCTCCCTCCTTTCCTTCCTTCCATCCTTCCTTCCTTTTCCTATACCGAACGAACTACCGACCCCCTGGCGGCTGACGGGTGAACTATGAACTCATCCAATCGCCTGGCCTGTCCGTCCTTCCCTTCCAACCAGCCAGCCAGCCAGCCAGAATATCATGTTGCCATTTATGTCTGTCATTGGGTGGTGTGTGTATCGGTGTGTAAGGGGATACATCCGGACTGGTTACACTTTCTAAGATTTGCGTCATTGTTGTCACTGAGGGCTGGATAGACTAAAGGGGACACAACGTTTATTTTATTCCTGCTCCCGTCCACCCTCCTCCCTTTCCTCTTCCCCCTTCCCCTCTACCCCCTTCCCCCTTCCCCTCCCCTCCCCGCTTCCCCTTACCCTTCTCCCTCTCGCCTCCCGCTTCCCCGTTCCCCTCCCGCTTCCCCTTAACCTCCCCTCTTCCCCCTCCTCCCCTCTTCCCCCCTCTTCTCCCTTTCCCTTCCCCTTCCCAACCCCCACTTATTGATTATATTCGATGCTGTTCCGGATTTTCTTTTCCTTTCGACATCACATACGGTACAATACGGTTCTGTCACTTAATTTTAAAGACCCTGTGATCGTGTATGAGAATTGGAGGCTTCTGTATATTCCCTGCCGACCACGAAACACACTCCATCCCTATTGGTGGTGTTTCGTGGCAAAATTTGAAGGACTCATTTATCTCCAATTTTCACATATACTGTATATATAGGGGCATTTGATTAATAAGACTATTCAGGCTTTTCATATGCTTGCGACGTCACAGTTCTGTCATTTAATAAGACTGGGTTACATAGAATAAATTAGACTCGATGTTTTTTGCGGCATTTCTTTCGACATCACAATCCTGTCGATAAATAAAGCAGGATTATATTAAATACTGTCCCGGTATTTATTTTTTCGACATCTCGGCCGGATAAATAGATAATGAATGCCGTATTAGATTCATTCGATGCTTTTCCAGATTTTTTTTTTTCAACATCACAATCTTGTTGATAGATAAAGCCGGATTACACTCGACGCTAATCCGGCCTTTCTTTTAACATTACCGTCTGTTTATAAATTAGCCGGATTCTATAAACACAATTGCGGACAAAACGTATTTATACCCTTCGTGGGATTATAATGGGAGTGGGGGAGGAGGGATTTTAATGGGAGTGGGGGGGGGATTATAATGGGAGTGGGGGGGATTTTAATGGGAGTGGGGGAGTGGGGGGGGAGAATCTCTTTGGTGTAAACTGGAGGTCAACTGATTCCTCCAAACTATCCCAGGAAACAAGTCACCTCGGTGTTACTATTCTTTTTTTTATATAATTGTTGGGGATCTGTTTGGGTTTATTTTCTGGCCTATATATAGTTTGGAGTATTTAGCTGCCCTCAATTAATTAAATCCCTCAATAAATTATCCCCTGAAATTTATGATATGCCGTCAAGATAAGTGCTTTGTGTAATCATCATAAGATAAACTAAATACGATAAGGGAGAGATACCGTGACACTTAACCAGAATATGGACCTTAACACACACACACACATCACACACACACACACACACACACACACACACACACCACTACGCTATTTTAGATACGCTATATACGCACGGACTGGCTTATACTGTATCTATATATATCAACTCGTGAAGTACATAAGGTTTATAGTGTGGTGAAAGTGAGTGAGGTAAGGGAGAAGGTTATTAATGAACAGTACCAGCTGGATGGTGTAATTTTGTCTAGTTGTGTGTGTGTGTCTATTCTATGGGGAGTGTGTCTATTCGATAATAATCTATTATATTATCCTTCAAGAGGCGGTGTATGGGTGAGGCGACATCGCTTTTGTTCGCCTAGTTACGAGCTGGTACTTATATCGCCATAAATCGAGTACACATTTCCCTCCCACTATAGACTGTACGGTGTTATCCCTTCTATCATCCCTCACAAACTGAGTACACATTGACAAGTGAACAGATACCAGGCATACATCGTCTCTATCAACGTCTTCTCTGCGTGGCGGGGCGTCATGTCGTGTCTGTGTGTATCTCGTGCAGTCGTCCGCCCCCCGGGGATAAATGACCCCCCATATTTTACCCATGCAAGGCGCCTACCATACCTCACCTTGTCTCTCTGTGAATTACGTCGTTCGGGTCTCTCTTACAAATGTTCCTGTCTTCCTCCTCCTCGTATTCTAGGATAGTGTAGGCGTGGTGGTGGTAGTTTTAGTGGTAGTGATGGTAGTGGTTGTGATATTTTTAGTGGTAGTGGTGGAGGTGGTATAGTAGTAGTGTAGTTAGTGGTAGTGGTGGTTGCAGTAGTGGTAGTGGAGTGTGTGATGAGTTTGAGACAGGTGGATGGATGGCAGAACATATACACCACTCGTTTTAAGGTCACATTTTTAAGGGGAGTGTTGTGTGTGTGTATGTGATGGATTTGTAGCCGAATTTAGCCCTTATATACAGCTCTTTAAGGGATCATATTCTATAATTATAAGAAACTCTAATATTTTGATAGCATTTACTTATTTATAAACTTATTTACTCATATGTATTGTTTACGTGTTGATTTTTTTTTTTTTTTTTTCTTTTACGTGGCGAAAATATATAATAGATTCCCTCATTGATACTTTGACATTTTCGGTAAATGAAATGTGGTGCACGACAAAATAATGACAATACTATATTATTTACACCTATACTTACATATTTCAACTTATAGATACTGAAATCGGTGCATTTTGACCAGGACACACACACACACACACACACACACACACACACACACACACACACACACACACACACACACACACACACACACACACACACACACACACACACACACACACACACACACACACACACACACACACACACACACACACACACACACACACACACACACACACACACACACACACACACACACACACACATATACACACCTCTTGTTTGGAACTATACCACCTTCCCTCTTCCCCATCCCTCTCCCCCTCCTTCTCCCATTTAAACTCCCCCACCCCACCCCCACCCCACCCTACAGGTACAAATCCAGGTGCTGTATGTAATAATCATAATAATAATAATAATAATATTAAAAGGTTTATTCAGTGAGGCAGCCGAGGGCTGAAAATATACATTATAAAAATCGTGATGGAGTAGATGATAATATATGGATAAATATAGATGAATGAACAGACATACATAAATACATTCGCGCACATGCACACATGATATTCATTCACACAGACGTACACAGATATGTGTGTATGTGTGTATGTATGTATGTATGTATTACTGTAAAACGCCGATTATGTACCAACAAACACTGATACGGTATTCAGCACCCACAACACAACACAATACAACATAACACAGCACAACAAAACACAACACAATTCGTCAACGCAACACAACACAATTATTCGTCTCAAAACAACACAACACAATTCGTCACAACACAACACAACACAACGCAATTATTCGTCTCGAAACAACACAATTCAATTCGTCACACCACAACACAACACAACACAATTATTCGTCTCAAAACAACACAACACAATTCGTCAACACAACACAACACAACACAATTATTCGTCTCAAAACAACACACCACAACTCGTCACAACACAACACAACACAACACGGGAAATTAATCAAGCCCCACCAACACGGCATTCTGTTGTACTGTTCTATGCTGCTTGCTGACAATTGGCGAACGTCCCTATCCTATATTTTGCCGTGCCGTATATTAATTAAAGAGAGGGTCGGGTTGGATTAAATCTGTTTGTTGTTGTGGTGGTGGTGGTGTGGGTGATTTGGAGGGGCCGTTGATTCGATGCCCCATAAACACATACACACACACACACATCGTACCTATACTATACGATCATAAACACTAGGGATATTCTTGCCTACGACCCTTTATCCATCGCAAGCACTGTATGTGAGGGTCCGGTGTGTGTCTGTGTGTCTGCTTGCTTGCTACGGCATTCCCTTTGACACGAGCTGACTGACTGGCTGGCTTGCTGACTACTGACTGGCTGACTGGCATCGTGAATGACTATGAATGACTGACTGTGACTGACTGTGACTGGCTGGCTGTCCTGTTGGCTGACTGACTGTGACTGGCTGGCTGTCCTGTTGGCTGACTGACTGACTGACTGTGACTGACTGACTGTGACTGACTGACTGTGACTGACTGACTGTGACTGACTGACTGAGTTTGACTGATTGTGACTGACTGTGACTGACTGACTGACTGACTGACTGACTGTGACTGGCTGGCTTGTTGGCTGACTGACTGACGAGGGTAAAAACTTTATATTGGTTTGAGTCTCTGAGCTACACACACACACACACACACACACACACACACACACCTTTTCACTCCTTCTGATTTTCTTTCCGTGTGAAGGGGACTTTTTGTTGGATTTAGTTATTTATTATTATTATTATTATTATTATTATTATTATTATTATTATTATTATTATTATTATTATTATTATTATTGTTGTTGTTGTTGTTGTTGTTGTTTCTCAGTATACATGCTGTTTTGTGGAGCAGTTTGGAGGAATCGGCTGTCCTCTAGTTCACATTTTTTTTCTTTTACTGTCCTTCGAGAAATTATTCATTGATGAGCACACACACACACACACACACACACACACACACACACACACACACACACACACACACACACACACACACACACACACGTACGTTCATGATTGTGACCATGTAATATTAATTTTATTCTCCTTTATTTTTTGTTCCTTATTCGTAAAGATGCAAATACAAAAGTACCTGACCTTACTTAAATGGAACTAAAATGATTTAACCTAACCTAATATAACGTAACGTAACGTAACGTAACCTTTGTGCCTAATATAAGGTACACACACGCCCCAGAGAAGTATATTCCCCGTATCCTGAAGGAGTTGGGAATTATGCAGGGTTTGTACGGAGACTCTAATAGAAGATAAATTATTCCCTGAACTGTAAAGGACTTGGGAATAATACAGAGTTTACACGTTGAATACAATAGAAGACACAATTCCCCATATACTAAGGGAGTTGGGAATAATACAGAATTTACACGTAGAGTATAATAGAAGGCGAAATTTCTCGTATAGTAAAGAACTTGGGAATAACACAGAATATACACGTAGAATGTAATAAAAGAATATATTCCCCGTAGAATAAAGGACTTGAGAATAATACAGAATTTACACATGGATTGTAATAGAAGAAAGACTATATTCCCCGTACAGTAAAGGACTTGGGAATAGTGTAGACAGGACAGGACGGCACGCGAAGGAGGAGTTGTCATGTATATTTAACTCGGTGTTCTATCGTCCATGGAGGGTTTGGTGTGATTCATGGGGAGTCCTCCAAACTACACTACGAAACACATCATCCCCTACTTGGACACTGGACTGATGAGGACCTTTGTTTTGTGGCACGAGTTGGAGGAACCAGTAGCAGCCGTTCCTTCCATTCATCCTGAACGTTGCGTCAGTTTCTGCCACACGTTCCTTGAAATTATTACAGCATTCCCAAACCTGCAGGGAGTAATACACGTTTGGGTATGTTGGAGTACCTCGATGCATCCAGAATAGTCCAGGAAACTGGGGCCATACTGACGATAATAACGGTGTCCTGTTGCCGGGAGTGGTTTGAAGGACTCAGTTGCTCCAGATTGAACACCACAGTATACCTTCCTATATACCACCCCTTCAGAGTCGAGGTTTATGCAAGCACGAACATTGGTTACAAAACGCGAGCAGCGAGGAATTTCACGCCGCGCTTCCCAGACATTCGTGTAGAGGGAGGTTTTACGGCTCAGCAACTCAACCCTTGTACAGTATATTATGTGAAGCTCTGACATACAGTCGTGCACACAATTTGGCATTTCATTCAGCGTTGTCTTGCCTCCGTTGATGTACAGTCTGCGAAAAAAAAAGTAATGGAAATCCCCTGTGGAGAGTTTTATATATATAGTTAATTTTTTTCAATGTTACTAAGGATGGTACCAATATACTTTTTTTTGCTGAAGTGTTTGGACAAATAATTTACTCCAGATTTTCCAACACAGTACCTCCTTCTTAATTAAGGGTTTTGAAGATCCCCTCTGGACCCGAGCCACTGCCTTTCAATTTTTTAGCTGTCCCTCTTTTCCATCTATCTCCTTGTTGTTTGCTGTCCCTCTTTTCCATTTATCTCATTGGTGTTTACTGTCCTTCCTTTCCTTCTATATCCTTGGTGTTTGCTGTCCTTCCTTTCCTTCTATATCTTTGGTGTTTGCTGTCCTTCCTTTCCTTCTATATCCTTGTTGTTTACTGTCCTTCCTTTCCTTCTATATATTTGGTGTTTGCTGTCCTTCCCTTCCTTCTATATCCTTGTTGTTTACTGTCCTTCCTTTCCTTCTATATCCTTCCTGCTTGCTGTTCCTCCTTTCATTTTATATCCTTGGTGCTTGCTGTACCTCCTTTCCTTCTACTGTATAATGTTCATGCTTGCTGTCCCATCTCTCTATCATCATCACCTTCTTGAATTCAGGCTAACATAATACGATACACCCCCTCGACTGTGTCATTATTGTGCTAAATTAGTATGTTACAAATTAAACACTCAACCACTTAAACTATCATTATTATTATTATTATTATTATTATTATTATTATTATTATTATTATTATCATTATCATTATCATTATCATTATCATTATCATTATCATTATCATTATTATTATCATTATTATTATTATTATTATTATTATTATTATTATTATTATTATTATTATTTTATATATGAACACCCGTCCAAACTCCCTCTTTCACCACACTTCATAAACATTTCACTCACTCCTTCCCACACAGCACAACACAACACAACACAACACTGATACGCACTACAACGTTAACTAATGAAAACGTTACATACAACAACACTCCATTATACTGAAGACTGGTGGCGGTTGACCTGAGATAGAGAGCAACCTGAGGTCATGTTTAATGGGTGACCTCTCTAGGGATTCGCCCCACTATAAGGCCTCGGCGATCTGACCTGACTGACCGTAGTTTGACCTGGGAATAATTGACATGCGAGGGGAGTGAGGTGAGGTGAGACGATTCTCTTGTTTCTCTGCTGCTCTTATAATTCTTCGTCTCACATATGGACTTGAGGAATTATTCGCTTCTCCGGTTGATGTGGAGAGAGAGAGAGAGAGAGAGAGAGAGAGAGAGAGAGAGAGAGAGAGAGAGAGAGAGAGAGAGAGTTAGGTAGGTAGCCTCCAATTCCCATATATACACGATCACGGGGTCATTTAGGTGTGTGAGGGGACCTGTTTTTTAAGTGTATCTATTTATTTCATAATTATGTCCGCAACTGTACAATGTCCAACCGTGTCTCTGATTCCTCCTGATTATAATTATTCCTGAAAACCGAAGTGGATTCATATTCGATAATTGGTTAGGATTCCCGATAATTTCTCTCCCCCAAAATAGAAGGGGATTGACGTGGATTTATTCTGTTTACATTCCCGATAATTGTCTTGGATTTCTACTTATTATATTTGCGAAAGGTTTATGGAATTTAGTGTAGTGGGGTATTATAATTTATAGACAAAACATAGAAGTGTTATTAAGGAGAGGTAAAAGAAGGTGAGTTGGTTATATTTTATGGTGGATCAGACAGCAAAAAGTATATGAGTGTTTGAGTTAGGGATAGGTAAAATGTACACTCACACACACACACACACACACACACACAGAGAGAGAGAACGACCACCATAGGCTTCGCAACACAGACTCTCTCTCTCTCTCTCTCTCTCTCTCTCTCTCTCTCTCTCTCTCTCTCTCTCTCTCTCTCTCTCAACGACCACCATACACTTCCCTACACATCTCTCTCTCTCTTTCTCTCTCTCTCTCACACACACAACAACCAACATACCCTTCTCCACACAATCTTTCTCTCTCTCTCTCTCTCTCTCTCTCTCTCTCTCTCTCTCTCTCTCTCTCTCTCTCTCTCTCTCGTATGTTAAAAAGGTGGAGGTTGGTTATGACACAAGGTTAAATAATGCACCCACCCAACTCCACTATTAATGCCTGTTTACCGCACTCTGTCATAGCGCTTTACCTGGCCGGCCCCTCTGTTTATTTAATGAGTACATGCTTTATTCAGAACCTCCCTGCTTGGTCCCACGAATATATTATCCCCGCTATCATTTCCCGTACTCTGTCCCTCCAGGCTCCTACTTTGCTTGCTGGCTTGGCTTGGCTTGGCTTGACTTGGATGGATGGATGCCGGTAGTGTGTATGTGTGTGTGTGTGTGATAAAGAGATAATGTGTGCGTGTGTAAGGGAAATAGTTAAGTGTGTGTGTGTGAGAGAGATATATAATGTGTGCGTGTGTAAGGGAGATAGTTAAGTGTGTGTGTGTGAGAGAGATAATGTGTGCGTGTGTAAGGGAGATAGTTAAGTCTGTATGTGTGTGTGTGTGTGTGTGTGTGTGTGTGTGTGTGTGTCTGAGCACGAGAAGAGGGTGAAAGTGTGTGTAGTCAAATTACACAGAACCAGAGTGGATTACGAAACTAACGATAGAGTCTGCGAACTGAAGACTACTAATTCCTCCATACACTCCAAGAATAAGAAACACGGGACCTTGGCAGAGTGCTGTGTTGCGTGACGGTGGTTTTGGAGGAACCTGTAGCCCTCATTTATACAAAAAAAAAACTTCCCGTAAAAAAAAAAAAAAAAAAAAAAAAGTGAGTTGCTGATTTTACAGATTAAAAAAAAAACATATTCTTTTTATAATTTTGTAATATTATTGTAATTTCTAAAAGAGAAGACAGAGTGACTATTTATAATCAGGGAAATTATTTTGAACTGGTGAAAAGTATGTGTAAATCTGGAAACTAAAGAAGGCTTGTTGATATTACCACTAGAAGAATGTAAAATATAGACACACATTATTTAGTTATCTATTTGTAGTTCCAAGGATTATTTCTGACATTATTTGTTATTAAGAGCTGTGACTATATGTTATTATTATTCTATGATAAATAATAAAACATGAGTTGTAATTTTATGTATTATGCTACGATAAATAATAACACAAAATCACAACAACAACTAATAATAACAAAATGTAAATAAAATCTAATAATAAAATATAAAAACTCAAGAGAAAAATTGTGTGTAGGTAAAATTGTGTGTAGGTAAAATTATGTGTAGGTAAAATAATGTGTAGGTAAATTCTTGCGTAGGTAAAATGTAAAATCATGTGAATGTAAAATCGTGTGTATGTAAAATCGTGTGTATGTAAAATTGTGTGTAGGTAAAATATAATGTAGGGTAACAAGGGAGGGAGATAATTCTATGGTATAATGAGTGGTGTTAATAATATAAAAAGGTGAGCACTGTGAGGTCTGTCTTGTATACGAGGTCTATGTATGTATTCATGGATGTATATTAAAATTGTAATGTCTGTCTGCGAGGGAAAAAAAATTATATATGGGTAGTGGGGAGGCAGAGACCGAAAAAAATAAAAAAAAAATAGATAAATGCATACTGTAAATAGATAAATGAATAGATATATAGATTGAGAGTAAATATATGAATAGATAGATAGATAAATAGATAGGTAAATAAATTAACTGATAAATACATTAATAGATACAAAAATGAATAGATAGATATATAAGTAAATTATCAAGTAAGTACATAAATGTATAGGTAAATAAATTGATAGATAAGTCAATAAGTAAATAAGTAAATAACTAAATAAAAGTATGGCATTGTTGTTGTCTGTGTTTGTTATTTATAAGTAGCGTTGAGTTGGGAAAATATTTTTGTCCACCAGAAAAGGAAAGCAGGGACAAAAAGTATATGTGTGTGTGTGTGTGTGTGTGCGTGCGTGTGTGTGTGCGTGCGTGTGTATGTGTGTGTGTGTGCGTGTGTATGTGTGTGTGTGTGTGTGTGTGTAATGGTGTTACCTTGGCTGGTTGCGATTAAGATGTTGATAGTGTCTGTAATCAGAGTACAGGACTGGCGAGGCTAATGTAGAATATTGAGTGTTGTAAGAGTGGTGGTAATGAAGGTGTGTGTGTGTATGTGTGTGTGTGTGTGTGTGTGTGTGTGTGTGTGTGAGAGAGAGAGAGAGAGAGAGAGAGAGAGAGAGAGAGAGAGAGAGAGAGAGAGAGAGAGAGAGAGAGAGAGAGAGAGAGAGAACAGACACAGAGACACAGACACACACACAGAAATATAGACAGACAGAGAGATAGACAGACACACAGACACAGACACACAGAAAAATGAAATAAAAGCGAAGGAACGGGACATGCAGAAGCCGAGAAAAATAGTGCAAAATTTATTATTATTTTTTTTTTTCATTGGTATTCATTTCCTCTCATCGACCCCCACCCAACCAACCAACCACTCGTCTACACCTTGACATATGAGTCGCTGATCCAAGCCTTGTTGACCTACACAATACACCAATACACTCTGATTTATACTACCACGATCAATTGGGAGTTTGCATGGTGAATGGAGAGTTCGTGTGTTAACAATATATACTTACTTACCTAGCTATATACCTACCTATTTATCTACCTGTCTACTTAACCATCTACCCACCTACCTACCTACCTGTCTATTTACCTACCTACCTACCTACCAACCTAATTAACTAATATACTTGCCTACCTACCTAACTATCTAATTAATTGATTGTCTCACGAATTATCTACCTACCTTACTACTTACTTACCTAACTAATTAACTGATTAACAATCTACCTATCTATTAAATTACCTACCTACCTAACCCTCCTCTGCACATACCCCCTTATCCTTACCTTTCTCTCTCTCTCTCTCTCTCTCTCTCTCTCTCTCTCTCTCTCTCTCTCTCTCTCTCTCTCTCTCTCTCACACACACACACACGCACTCACACACACACACACACACACACCTCAGTCCCTCATAAATGTAATTCACCCTTCCACAATAATCTATACAACTACTCATAAAGGACCCTGTGATCGTGTATGAAAATTGGAGGTTTCTGATTCCTCCTGACCACGCCACGAAACAAGCTCCATCCGCATAATATAGGTGTGTGTGTTTCGTGGCAATATTTGAAGGACTCATTTATCTATAATTTTCGTCATGGCTTTATCACAGGGTCTCTTTAAGTTTAGTAATAAAGTTCAGTGTTATACAAAGGCTATTTTATTGATGGTATAAGTACAGTACAAGGGTCAGTGCTCGGTGGTGTGACTCTCCCTTTGTACTTTTAGGAACCCTGTGTGTGTTTGTGTATAGGAACTGGAGGCTTCTGATTCCTCCTGATTATGCCACGAAACAAGCTCCTTCCATAATAATTAAGTTGACTATAATATTTAAAGGACTCACTAATAACCTCCAATAATATTTTTTTTCTGACTACATCACAACATGGGGTAATATAAATGTTGGTAGTTTTAGAGGGTTCTTTGATTCCACCAGAGTATACCAGGAAACAGGACCAGATTAACAAAACTAATAGTGGGTCCTGTTGCTTGGAATAGTTTGAAGGAATATAATTATATCAGTTGCCTCCCTCTTCAATATTTCGTTGGCTTCAGTTGGGTTCGACTTTTATTATGATGTATTGGTTTGTTTCATTTGGCTTCACTTATGGTCGATTGAAATGACCTATAATTAATGGTTTCACACTAATGATAAGATTTTGATAGATAGATAGATAGATAGATAGATAGATAGACAGCTTAATAGATAAATAGATAGATAGATAGATAGACAGATATATAGATAGACAGCTTAATAGATAAATAGATAGATAGACAGATAAATAAATAGATAGGTAGATAGATAGACAGAAAGCTTAATAGATAGATAAATAGATAGTCAGAGAGATAGGTAGATAGATAGACAGACAAATAAATAGAAAAATAGATAGATAGATCGATAGACTAATAAAGAGATAGACAGTCAGATAGATAAATAGATAGATAGACAGATAGATAGATAAGTGTTATGTAGATTTTTTTGGAGGAATCAGTAGCCCTCCAATTCGCTCCCCCCTCCATAAAATACCCCCCCCCACCCCCCACCCCCCACTTAATAGACCTTTTCATTTCGCATTTACGTGTTTATTGTCAGGCTATTTTTTTTTTTACTCTCTCTCTCTCATTCGTGATTTTTTGACATAAATATCTTGGTGCTGAATGAAAGTTGCATTGCCTTCACTTTGTCATCACTGTGAAAAAATATAATATGTATTGGTTGGGATTGTATGTATGTGTGTGTGTGTGTGTGTGTGTGTGTGTGTGTGTGTGTGTGTGTGTGTGTATGTGTGTGTGTGTGTGTGTGTGTGTGTGTGTGTGTGTGTGTGTGTGTGACCAAATATGCAAATAGCTGTCGACCTGTCAATGCCTGGGTTTATATTATGAGCGTGCGTATGTGTAAATTTTTGTACAGTATATGTATTGATGTGTGTGTGTGTGTGTGTGTGTCTGTGCTTGCGTGAATGTGTGGCATATGCGTGTGTATTTATAGTGAGTGTGTGTACGCCAGTGTGTGTGTGTGTGTGTGTGTGTTTAGCGAGTTGAGAGGACCCCCATCAGAGACCCGGGTAAAGAGGGTCGTCGCCCCCCCCCCCTCCTTCTTCACTTGAGTCTTTGGGGGGTGCGGGAGGGGGTGAGGGTGTGACGTAGCCTTCACACCAAGATGTTGATGCACACAGAGGGGGAATATAACAGGAGGAAAGAGAGAGAAAAGAAGGAGGAATGAGGTAGATAGGAGGAGAGAGAAATGAGGGAAGAAGGAGGGAGGTAAGTGGGAAGTAAGATGAAAATAAAAAGGGGAAGGAGGAGGGATGAAGAGGGAGAACAGAGAGAGAATTGAGGGAGGGAGGAGGGACGAAAGAGAGAAAAATAAGAGAGAGAAATGAGGGAAGAAGGAGGGAAGGAAAGTGGGAGGCAAGAAGAAAATATGAGAGAGAAATGAGGAAGGAAAGAGAGAAGTAAGAAAAAATAAGAAAGAGAAATGAATGAAGGAGAGAGGAGGGACAAAAGAGGGAGGTAGGAGAGAGGAAATAAGTAGAATAGGTAAAGGAATACAAAGGAATACAAAAGACCTCCAAACAACAACAACAACAAAAACAACAACAACAACAACAATAAACAACAACAACAACAACAAAAGACTCATTGCACGGTCCTTGAGACGCTTTTTTGGATTTTTTGGACATGAAGGATTTGGGAAAGATGGAAATAAACCCAGGCCAAGTCCCCATTCCTCTCTTTAAATTGGAGGTAAATAGAGTCCTCCAAATATTACCACGAAACGCCCTAGCACCTACATTAGGGAAGGAGCGTGTTTCATGGCATAGTCAGGAGGAATCGAAAGCCTCCAATTCTCATACACGATCACAGGGTCCTTAACTAACTAACTGTCCCTCCTTTCCTTCTTCTTTTTTAACACAGATTTTGACTCGACCGGATTTTTTGGGGTTTAGTGAGTCGCCCTACGAGTTTTTTTTTTTTTTTTTTTTTTTTTTTTTTTGTACAGTGTTGGTTAATCTGAAGTAACTCATTCCTCCAAACGATTCCAAGCAACAGGACACCTATATTTTTGTTTATCTGGTCCTGTTTCCTGGCATACTCTGGAGGAATCGAGGCACTCCAATGTATCAAAACTGTACTATCCCCTTATGTATGAGAATTGGAGGCTTCTGATTCCTCCTGACCATGCCACGAAACAAGATCCTTCCATAATTATTATAGATAGTGTTTGGTGGCAATATTTGAAGGACTCATTTACCTCCAATTTTCTGACTACAACACAGAGTCCCTTAAGTGGAATCAAAGTGGTAAAGGGGTTGAACCGTAACCTAATGTGTGGTGTTTAAGTGTTTCAGTCTTAATCTTAAGTGAGTTCAAAGTGGCAGAGGGGTTGAACCGTATCCAGATCCGAAGTGTTAGGTCGTGTCTGTCGTAATCCCGTGTGACGAGTCTTGAGAGAATTGGATAAGAATAGAAACTTTCTCACGTTTATACTCATGTTTATTTGTGCTTAATTAACTCGAAAAATAAAATAACTCATTATTTACTCATATATATATATATAAAATGTGTGTGTGTGCTTGTACTCAAAACTTGTTCATTTTTATAACCACGTGTATGTGTGTGTTATTATCTGAAAAAAGACTCATTAAATATTGTTTGGTTTGTGACGTCAATACTCTGGAGACAACGTTCAAGAAGGAGCACGTGACATTGCATCCACGACAAGGCTCTCCTATTCCTTCTTCTCTTCCTCCTCCTCCTCCTCCTGTCCTTTATCTATCCTTTCCTTCAAAATGTAGTCTAGGTAAACGTAGTTAAACAGGTAGCCTCCTGTTGCCTGTACTTCCTTTGTATTCGTTTGTATTCTCCTCCTCCTCCTCCTCCTCCTCCTCCTCCTCCTCCTCCTCCTCCTCCTCCTCCTCCTCCTCCTCCTCCTCCCTACGTAAAACTACTCACCCCCAAGATGGACGGATGCCTTTCGTTGTTCAAATCACAGTCCATGCATTTTTGACCGTGTTGGTTGAACAAGCATAAGCTATTACGCCTCATAAAAAATGCACGCAGAATCAACCCGGCCGCTCCGTCGGTTACGAGTAAACACACACACACACACACACACACACACACACACACACACTCACACACACACACACACACACACACACACACACACACACACACACACACACACACACACACACACACACACACACACACACACACACACACACACGCCATCTTCGCCCCCACTAAGGAAATGTATTCGTACTACTGTATTGTATATAGGATGCTTAATATATTACACTTCCTCGACTTAACCCAACTTGCATGTACCAGCAGACCCCTTCCATGCTACTCCCTTCCAGCCTCTCCAGCCCCTCCCATCCCTCCTCAGTCTTCTCAGCTCCTTTCCCTCCCTATTGTCCTTCCCTCTTTCCCTTTCAACCCTCGACCTCCTTGCCTCCTCATTCTTGGCCCATCCCTTGGCTGAAATACATTCC
>JAWZYT010007456.1:7500-27451 GCA_034508575.1 Petrolisthes manimaculis | reverse complement strand
CACAACGTAGATTGAGAGGCGACTTAATCCAGGTATTCAAAATAATCAAAGGCATAGACAATATGGACTGCAACAAATATTTCAATATCGATCAATCAAACTACACGAGAGGTAATGGCTGTAAAATCATAGGTAAATCTTTTAACTCACACGAATCTAAGAATTTCTTTTTTAACCGAGTCGTCAACTTATGGAATGGGCTTCCCCGTAACGTAATAGAATGTAACACAGTAGATAGCTTCAAACGTCGCCTTGATAAACACCTTGCATCTAATCCCCGACTTTCGATGTTTACTAATGAATAATTTTTTGCCCATTACAGGTGGCAAGTTAGCCAAATTTCAACTACTTTCTATCTTTCCTATAAAATTTCCTTGTGGAGTTTTCTCTACCAACCCCACAAGGTTCTGACTCCTAACTTTATTTCCAGTACGGCTAAGGCCGGAGGGATTGGAGGGTGGGGAGAGAGCCTTCTACTTTGCTATCCTTACCTGCGACTATCACTGGGGAGATATTCATTCTCTACCAGTAACCTTCTAATCAGATCACCCCGTGTGGACCGTAAGGTCTGTTGTGGTCTGTGATTCTATGTAACTCTATGTAACTCCTCCTCCTCCTCCTCCTGACAGACAGTATTCGTGGGTTGACATTTCCAGGACACATTATTATTTCATTCCAGACATTTCCATAAGGTTGTATAAAAATCGTTATTATTTCCTTCCAGGCATTCCTTGAGACTTTATACTAAGACTTCCAGGACACTTTAACTCATTCCAGGCATTTCCTTGAGGTCTCTAAACCTCCTCCTCCTCTCTCCTCTTTTCTCCTTCCTCCTTCTCCGTCTTCCTCCCTCCTTCTCTTTCCTCTATTATCCTCCTCCCCTTCCTTCCCCTCCTCCCCACCTCCATCTCTTTCTCTTTCCTCTCCTCCCTCCCTAGGAGCCTTCATCTTTGCTATACTTTCCCTCACTCTTGTAGGTTAGATTGAATAGCAAAATCAAGCAGCCTCGTAAGGACCAGTAGGTCTGTTGCTGTTTGAATGTCCTTTGTATTCCTTCCATCCCTTCCTCTCCACCTCCTTCTCCTCTTTCTCTTTCCTCTCCTCCCCTTCCATCCCTTTCTTCCCCTCCTCCTCTTCCATCCCTTTCTTCCCCTCCTCCCCTTCCATCCCTTCCTTCCCCTCCTCTTCACCTCCTTCCTCTTTCTCTTTCCTCTTTCTCTTTCCTCTCCTCCTCTTCCTCCTCCCCTTCCTTCCTCCCCTCTCCACCACCACCACCACCACCACCACCTCTTCCTTCGTTGTAGTAGTGAGAGGTAAGATAATATTCACTGTTGGTTTCCAGTACTTTATATTTATTGGTTCCAGATGTTGTTGTTTCATTAAGTCTTTATAAACTAACATAACTTTCTCTTTATAATGGTGTTACAGTCTGGAGGAAAAACAAGGAACCCGTTTCCAGGAATAAATATGATTTTTATTCCATTCCAGATAATTATTCAGTTTTTGCTGCCATTCCTCCCTGGAACTGACATTATTATGGGGTTCATGAGTCTTCATTTCCAGGACAAGGTATTATTTCATTCCAGATATATCCTGGAGTCTTGTTTCTTACACTTCCAGTACAAGGTATTATTACATTCCAGACATATGTGTTGGATATTATGTTATATTATATATATATGTGTGTGTGTGTGTGTATGTTATATACTTGAGAGGCCATCTGTATGTGTGTGTGTGTGTGTTGAACCTTGGTGTGTTGGATATTATGTTATATTATATATGTGTGTGTGTGCGTGTGTGTGTTATATACTTGAGAGGCCATCTGTGTGTGTGTGTGTGTGTGTGTGTGTGTGTTATGAACCTTGGTGTGTTGGAGAGTATGTTATATATATATATATATATATATATATGTGTGTGTGTTATTCTTGATAGGTCTGTCTATGTGTGTGTGTGTTATTAGCTCCGGACTAAGCCGAGAGCTCTAGGTTTTATCCGAATTATTGTTCTTGTTCTTGTTCTTCTTGAGGTGACAACTTCTTAAAAGGGGTTCAACCGAGAGGGGGTTCAACCGAGGGGTTCACCCTCAATAAAAAGGGTTCATTTTCAAATTTCAATATAACCATATGAATACGAAAATCCAGATAAAACAACATTAATATTTTTGAGACCTTTACATATGGATATTTTATTATTTCACATGAATCATTAAGAGCCGGAGCTTTTGAAGGATTTTCCTTTATGTTCTTGTATATTTAAGAGGCCATATCTGTGTGTGTGTGTGTGTGTGTAAGATCTTGTGGGTTAGATCGTCTTCCATGCCTGGTTGCTTTACATTCCAGTCCAATTCCAGTTATGGGGATGCCTCTTCCAGACCACACCACAGGAGAGAGAGAGAGAGAGAGAGAGAGAGAGAGAGAGAGTAAAACCAACTTTACATTTAAGTCAAAGTGAAGGAGTTTCTTTATTACGGTATTTTTGTTGTTACATTCTTCTTATTATTTTTTTCTTTCTTCCTCTTTCTTTGTTTTACTTCTTTATTCTTCCTCATTCTTTTTTCTTTCTTACTCATTCTTTTTTCTTGCAAATTTTCCTCTTTTTATTTCTCCCTCTTTCTTATTCTTCTTCATTTTTTATTCTTGCTCTTCTTCCTTCATCTTTCTTCCTCTTTCTTCATTCTTCCCTCTTCCTCCTTTATCACTATTCCTCTTTCTCCTTCATTTTTTCCCAATTTATTCTCTTTATATATATATATTCGTATTTATCTACATTACTTTCCATTTTCTTTATTATTCCCTTTACATCTTCCCTTTATTCTCCATTTCCTTATTCCTTTATTCTTCGTGTTCATATTTATTTATTTTTCTATCATTATTATCCATTTATCCACATTATTCTCTTCTCTTCTTTCGTTAATCCTGTTATTCTATTTCTCTCTCCCACGAATTATTCCTGTCTCACTCTTTCTCCTTTCCTTCTCTCCTGTTCCTCCTATTCCTTTTATTCTCGTCTTTCCTGTTATTCCTTTTATTCTTGTCATTCTTTCCATTATTCCTTTTCTTGTTATTTTCACCTTTATTCCATTATCCTTATTATTCTTGTTATTCTTTTATTCTTTTATTCTTGTTTTTCTTGTGTTAACTTTTGTTTCTTTTATTATTCTTCCTCCTATTTTGTTATTCCTGTTATTCCTTTTATTCTTGTTATTCTTACCATTATTTCATATATTCCTGTTATTCTTTCTATTCCTGTTCTTCTTGTGTTTCCTTTTATTCCTGTTATTCAAGTTAATATTCCTCTCTCTCTCTCTCTCTCTCTCTCTCTCTCTCTCTCTCTCTCTCTCTTGGAACGAGTGCAAGCCAGGGCAACCAAACTTATACCCTCCCTTAGACACAAGAGCTATGAAGATCGGTTGGTAGAACTCAACCTGTTCTCTTTGGAAACTCGGAGACTGCGTGGTCAGCTTATCGAAGTGTTTAAAATACTACGAGGCTATGACAATGTAGACTACAGGGACATTTTCCAACTCAGTGAGGGCACAACCAGGAATCATGGCTACAAACTTGAACTGAAGCGATACAACCGTGATCGGTGTGGTAAATTCTTTACATACAGCATCTGCGGTACTTGGAACGCGCTTCCTGCTGATGTAGTCAACAGCAACTCAGTGGATCAGTTCAAGTCCAGATTAGACAAAGTCTTAAATCACCGTTTAGGTGTTTAAGCCGTTGTGTGAGTGTTCCTTGATGGTTTCACATGACACATTCAAGGACGGTCACATACTTGCACAACTAAACCCACAGGTACCCTCTTTGTATGGATCGTAAGGTCTTCTAGGGTACTTCTTTTCCTTGTAACTCCTTGTAACTCTCTCTCTCACCTTTAATTTCTTCTCTATATTCCTCCCTTCACTTTCTTTCTCATTATTTATAACTTTGTCCCCCTTTGGTGTTACAATTCTCTCTCTTTATCTCTCTTACCTAGTCTTTGTCTCGCGTTCTTTCACTTGTAAAATTCTCTCTCTCTCTCTCTCTCTCTCTCTCTCTCTCTCTCTCTCTCTCTCTCTCTCTCTCTCTCTCTCTCTCTCTCCACTCAGGTCTTCATTTTCCTCTTAATTTGTTCTAATTCTTCTTCCCTTCCATCTCGAATTACCTCCTCCTCTTCTTCCTCCTCCTCTTCTTACTCCATTTATTGCTCTTCCTTCTTCCTCCTCCTATTCTTACTCCATTTCTTTCATTTATTGTTCTTCCTTCTTCCTACTCCAACTCCGTTTTCTTCATTTATTCCTATTCCTTCTCCCTCCAATTCCTCTTCTCTCTTCTCCCTTTCCTTCTCCAACTCCTCATTTCTTTCTCTTTCTTTACCTACTCCATTTCCTTAATTGATTCCTTTTCCTTCTCCAATTCCCTCTCTTCCTCTTTCTCCTCCTCTTTTTCCTTTTCCTTCTCCTCCTTCAAATCCCTCTCTTCCTCTTTCTCCTCCATCTCTTTTTCCTCTTCCTTCTCCTTCAAATCCCTCTCCTCCTCCCCTCCCGCTCCACACACAAAGTACTCCCCCCCCCCATCCCCCACACAAAAGCACCCCCCCCCCCCTCAGTAATTGACGTCTCTTTAACACCAGTCCTGTAATACACTGACAACCCCTTACCACTCTCATCTCTCTCTCTCTCTCTCTCTCTCTCTCTCTCTCTCTCTCTCTCTCTCTCTCTTAGTACACGGCTATACCTTCTACACCTCTCTCTCTCTCTCTCTCTCTCTCTCTCTCTCTCTCTCTCTCCTACACACAACAACAATATTGAATTTCAGCCAGACAGTGAAACAACAACAATGAAAAAACACGTATATACAATAAAACCAGAGTGTCACGTGAGTCAATAACAACCTATATACAACCTATATACAACTTCTATACAATAACAACTTCTATACAATAACAACCTATATACAACTTCTATACAATAACAAACTATATATACAATAATACAATATACAAACCACGTGTATACAATGTTAACAATAACACGTGATATAATAACACACCACTTGGACCATACTGTAATGCATATTTTCAGCCCTCGGCTGCCTCACTGAATAAACCTTTTATTATTATTATTATTATTATTATTATTATTATTATTATACATAACACATAATGAACAGTGAACAATTAGAACACAAGGCAACACATATAACACATAACATACACACTACAACACAACACAACACAACACAATAAATAGCACACACAAACAAAATAACACACACACATTAAATAACACACACACACACAAAACACAGTATAACGACACAACACAATACTCACGTAACAACACAATGCAACACAACACATGCATTAAAGAGAGAGAGAGAGAGAGAGAGAGAGAGAGAGAGAGAGAGAGAGAGAGAGAGAGAGAGAGAGAGAGAGGTGTGAGTGGGAGGAGAGGGAGAGTAAAGGGGAACCAAAGAACAGGTTAAAGGGAAGAGAGACAGTCCAACCACACTCACTCCCACTCCCTCTATCACTTTAGCTCACTCCCTCTCATTCCCTCTCTCTCACTTCAGCCCATTCACCATCTCCCTCCAGCCCAATCCCTCCCTACTCCCTCCCTCCCTCCCTACTCCGTCCCTCCCACTCCAACCCTCTCCCTCCCCCCCCCACTCCCACTCCACTCCCCCCCCCCCCCCCCACTGTGACACATGGTCTGTGCCTCTCACACACTTCACTACACCACAATGGTATAGTAAAGAAATGGTGCCACTCACAGTATCACACACACACACACACAACAATACCACGTGTGTATGTGTGTGTGTGTGTGTGTTCTTTGTATATATATATATATATGTGTATGTGTGTGTGTGTGTGTGAAAAAGAGAGACAAATAGTGAGTGTGTCTGTATGTATGTATGTATTTTTATATTTATGTTTGTTTGTGTGAAAGAGTGAGAAAAATAGTGTGAGAGTATGTCTGTGTGTATTTCTATGTGTGTGTGTTTTGTTTGTGTGAAAGAGAGAGAAACATAGTGTGAGAGTCTGTATATACAGTATGTATGTATGTATTTTTAATATGTGTATGTTTGTGTGTGTGTGCTTTTTTTTAATTGTATGTTTGTGTGTGTGAGAGACAGTGTGTGTGTGTGTGTGTAATTGTGTATTATTCTGTGTGTGTGTGTGTAGGCTATGTATTGTGTGTATGTATGTACCGGTACAATTATGTTCTTTGTGTATGTATGTGTATTAATATATATATAAGTATGTATTCTTTGAGTGTGTATGTTTATAAGTATGTATTCTTTGAGTGTGTATGTTTATAAGTATGTATGTGTGTATGTCTATATCAGTGTGTGTGTGTGTGTGTAGGTATTCAGGTACACACTCACTATCTCTTAAAAATAACACACTGTTGAAAAATGAAGGAGGGAGTCAGTAGGCTTGATCTCTCTCTCTCTCTCTCTCTCTCTCTCTCTCTCTCTCTCTCCTCTCTCTCTCTCTCTCTCTCTCTCTCTCTCTCTCTCTCTCTCTGACTGGAGGGGAAGCAAGGAGGAAATGAATGGAAGGAAGGAGGGAAAAGTGGAATGGAAGGAGGGAATGGAGGAATAAAAAGAGGGAAAGGAAGAAATGAATGAATGAAAAGGAGGAAAGAAGAGAGTAACAAACAAAGAAAAAAGGAGGGAAGAAATGAAAAGGAGAAAATGAAGAAAAAAAGAATAAATGGATGGAAGGAAAATAAAGAGGAATAAATAAAGGGAAGGAAGAAAAGAGGAATAAAATGAGGGAACGAAGAAGGAAGAAAGGATGAATGATAGGAAAGGAAGGAGGGAAAAGAGGAATAAAAGAAGTAAAGAAGGAAGGAAGATAGAGTAAGGAGACCCAAACCTAATTTATTATTGTTATTATTATTAGCAGCGATAACAATATTAAATATAACAATATAATAACAATATTATTAATCTATTTTCTATTCTATTACTGTTATATTATTAATCTATTTTCTATTCTATTACTGTTATATTATTAATCTATTTTCTATTCTATTACTGTTATATTATTAATCTATTTTCTATTCTATTACTGTTATATTATTAATCTATTTTCTATTGAGGTGAAGGAAGGAAGAAGGGAAAGAAATAAAAAGGAGAGAAGAAGGAGAGAGGAGGAGAAGGAGAGAGGAGGAGAAGGAGGATAGGGGAGGAAAAGGAGAAGGGAAAGAGAAAAGAGGGAGAAATGGAAATAAGGAAAAGGATAAGAGAGGAGAAAGAGAGGAAAAGGAGATGGAGAAGAGAGGAGAAAGAAAAGGGAAATGAGGAAAAATGGAAGGGAGGAAAAGAAGGAAAGAAGGGTAAGGAAGGGAAGAGAAAGAAAAGGGAATAATAGAGAAAGGTAAATGAGGAGAAATGGAAGGGGGGAAGAGAAGGAAAGAGGGGTAAAGAAGGGAAAAGAAAGAAAAAGGATAAGAAAGAAGGGTAAAGAAGGGAAGCGAAAG
This sequence comes from Petrolisthes manimaculis, assembly GCA_034508575.1. Taxonomy (NCBI): domain Eukaryota; kingdom Metazoa; phylum Arthropoda; class Malacostraca; order Decapoda; family Porcellanidae; genus Petrolisthes; species Petrolisthes manimaculis. The sequence continues at coordinate 19,971 of JAWZYT010007456.1, read as the reverse complement.
AAAAAGGATAAGAAAGAAGGGTAAAGGAGGAGAAATGGAAGGAAGGAGGAGGGGAGGAGGAGGAGAAATGGAAGGAAGGAAGGAGGGGGAGGGGAGGAAGGAGGAAGGAAGGAGGGGAGGAGGAGGAGGAGGAGGAGGAGGAGGAGGAGAGGGGGAGGAGGAGGAGGTGACATTCCAAGAGAAGTTCCAACTCATTAAAACCATTTATATAAAGACCTCCACCCCCCACCCTACCATTACCTTACCATACCATACTGGGATAAAGGGAACACACACACACACACACACACACTCACTCACTCACTCACTCACTCACTCACTCACTCACTCTCTCTCTCTCTCTCTCTCTCTCTCTCTCTCTCTCTCTCTCTCTCTCTCTCTCTCTCTCTCTCTCTCTCTCTCTCTCTCTCTCTCTCTCTCTCAATCCATCCTTCCTTCCTCCATCTCTCTATCCCTCCCATCCCATTTCCCTCCCTCCTTCCTCAATCTCTCCTACGTTGTCCCTCCCTCATGCTACACACACACACACACACACACACACACACACACACACACACACACACACACATAAGGTCTCATTAGTCTCAACCCCAAACAGTACTGTCTCTCCTAATGAGCAACGTATAGTGTGTGTGTGTGTGTGTGTGTGTGTATGTGTAAGATGAGAGAGAGAGACATAAATAATTAACACATACATACAAAGAGAAAGAGAGAGACATAAATAATTAATACATACATACAAAGAGAGAGAGAGAGTGAGTGAGAGAAAGGTGATAAAATTTGATATGATGTGAATTATTCCCCTTCTTTATCCTCTCTCTCTCTCTCTCTCTCTCTCTCTCTCTCTCTCTCTCTCTCTTATATTATTTGCTCTGTGTATGTGTGTGTGTGTGTGAATGTGATGCGATATACGTGTGTGTGTATATATAATATGTTACTTATGTGTGTGTGTGTGTATATAGATATATATATGTGACCCGTGTGTGTATGTCTGTATATAGGACTAGGTGTGTGTGCGTGTGTGTGTGTGTGTGTGTGTGTGTGTGTGTGTGTGTGTGTGTGTGTGTGTGTGTGTGTGTGTACCAACATAAATATTATCCACTCCACCTTCTGACAACCACGGAAATTGAACTTGTAATCACTGAGTTGTGAGTTAACCTTGATGGTAGTAGTGGTTGTAGTGGTAGTAGTGATTGCTGTAATGGTTGTGATGGTAGTAGTGGTTGTGGTGGTTGTGATTGTAGTAGTGGTAATAGTGGTGGTAGTTGTAGTAGTAGTTGTACTGGTAGTGGTGGTAGGAGTGGTAGTGGTGGTAAACGTTTGGAGAGGAAATGGAATATGGTGATAGTGGTGGTGGTGGTAGAAGGCATAATAATAATAATAATAATAATGAACATTCGTTCGTAGAGTGAGGACTTGGCGAAAGTATGACGAAATTCTGACCCCTTGATTTTCGACCTAATACTCAAATCGCGAGTTTTAGGAATACGGCCATCACTCAAGTACCATTAGAAGCAGAAATGACAATACCATCACGATGGTCGAGTGGTTATACATGAGTGCTTAGAACTCCCCTTTCTTCACTCACCATTGCTTCACCGTTGGTTCGAACCCTGCACAGGTTATATATGTTTCAGTTTTGTTATAATTTTGACCTTGATTTTTTAGTTTTGACCTTGAAAAACAATAGGTGACCTAGAAATGTTGATGCCTATATACCTGTGGTGAAAATTTCAGCAAAATCAGACAAGAATTGCGACCTGTAGACCACCAAGCTACAGACATTGCTACAAACACACAAACACACAAGACCACTGAGCAACATACTTGGCGAAAATTCGCCAAGTAATAATAATGATATAAATAATAATATATGTTTTGCCTAATAATGAAAATAACCCGCAAGTACACCGAAAGTGAATGTTAGTGTGTGTGTTTATGTATATTTTATTTTAAGTGTATAATGTAAGTGTATATGGAGGTGTAATTTGTGTGTGTGTGTGTGTACCAGTGTAGAAGCAGAGAGAGAGAGAGAGAGAGAGAGAGAGAGAGAGAGAGACAGAGACAGAGAGAAAGAGAGAGAGAGAGAGAGCTATAAATGAGATTACAGTAATGAATAAATAATGATGATACAAGGTATGAATACCAGGCTATAAATTAACTTGGTTTACAGAGAGAGAGAGAGAGAGAGAGATAGAGAGATAACAGACACACATACAGACAGACACAGACATACACACACATACAGACACACACACTAGGTATCGCTGCAGGAGGATTAATTCAACTGATCAGAATTAGCATGAGAGAGAGAGTGGAAGTAAGACGGAAAGAGAGAGAGAGAGAGAGAGAGAGAGAGAGAGAGAGAGAGAGAGAGAGAGAGAGAGAGAATAACACATAATTATTTAGTAGAAGAGGATGGAACACACACACACACACACACACAATTATATCCACCCATACATGTATACACACTTAAGATGAACCCACACATCTACACACACACACACACATTCTCTCTCTATATATCTCTCATACACACACACACACACACACACACAAACACCTGACACATTAATACTATAAATATTAATACAACGTTAAATTAATGTGATTGAAATACAGACAGTAAAAACATACATTATTTATATCATACACTTTATAATTATATACACTTACTCTTTATATCATACACTTTATATTATACACTTACACTTTATATATACACTTACACTTTATATCATACACTTTATATATACACTTACACTTTATATCATACACTTTATATTATACACTTTATAATATACACTTACACTTTATATCATACACTTTATAGTATACACTTACACTTTATATCATACACTTTATATCATACACTTTATAGTATACACTTACACTTTATATCATACACTTTATATCATACACTTTATAATATACACTTACACTTTATATTATACACTTTATATCATACACTTTATATCATACACTTTATAATATACACTTACACTTTATATTATACACTTTATATCATACACTTACACTTTATATCATACACTTTATATATACACTTACACTTTATATATACACTTACACTTTATATATACACTTACACTTTATATCATACACTTTATCTATACACTTACACTTTATATATACATTTACACTTTATATATACACTTACACTTTATCTCCATTTCCATACACTTTATCTCCACTTTTGAAATGTATGTACACTTTCTCTTCTCTTCCACTTCTCCACTTCTCATTCACTTTTTTCTTGTATCCCTTTGTATTCCTATAACTTCCTTTGACTTCCTTTGTATTCCTTTAACTTTCTTTGCATTCTTTGTATTCTTCATTTCCTTCCTCTTTCTTTCTCTTTCTCCCCTTCCATTTTTTCTTTCTCTTACTGTTATCATCAAACTTTGCCAGTCTTCTCTCTCTCTCTCTCTCTCTCTCTCTCTCTTTTTTTTTTTTTTTTTTTTTATTTACAATATTAGCAATACATTATACAGCCCTAAGTGCTCAGTGAGTTGCAGAGTACTATCTTGGGCATGTTTATAGAATACATAGTAAGTGTAATACAACATTAATAGTACATGTTACCCAATATGGATATGCAAAGAGAAAAATTGTAACTGGTAATAATAACTTATAAGTACAATATGACCTATGACTCATATTATATACACACATGATGCACACAACTATACACAAGACATACACTTATAATTTTAGCCAATTATTTACATCACTCTTAAAACTATGCATAGTTGGAGCTTCATGTATATCCGTTTCTTTAACCAGGTTATTCCACAGCCTAGTGTAACGTGGCACAAAGGAACGAAGGAATGTCTCTGTCCTGGCGAAGGGAACACTAAGTTGATGGACTCTGGTGGAAGCGTCCCTCGTGGAGTGGGGGTGAGGCGTCGCCCACGGCTGCCGGAGAGCAGAAAGGTGCGGGGCGCCCTCCCTGTGGATCTTGTATGTAGCACATAGACCCGCCACATCCCGCCTGTGTTGTAGAGGCTGTAGAGAAGGGACCTGATTGTTTGGTAAAGCCTTGTCGTTGATGAGTCGCTGGGCACGGTTCTGAACTTTGTCGAGGAGACCAAGGTATGAGGGGGGGCACGACGACCAAGTCAAAGGAGCATACTCCATGATGGAGCGGACTTGGGCCGCGTAGAGGTTTGTGACTCCCCGGGCGTCAAGAAGGTGTGAGACACGCCTGACACAGCTCAACCTGCCCGCTGCTTTGGAAGCTGTTTTTTTGACATGGCTAGTGAAGGATATGGTGCTATTTATCTCTACACCAAGAATGGTCACTGTAGATTGCAGTGGCAGCACCAATCCATCCAGATGAATGGGAGGGATGGGGATGGCAGGGGGACTGCGTCGCCTGGTGACTAACATGACCTGGGTTTTGTCTTGGGCCAGGTCCACTTGCCACCGTCGTCCCCATGAAGTGATGGTCTCCAGTGTCTGGTTGATGAGGGCAACAGTAGCACGGTGGTCAGTACTGTCACAAGGGAATGTGAGTGTGCAGTCATCGGCGTAGGCGTAGGCTTCAGGGATGAGCTGCAACAGATCATTGAAGAATACATTCCAAAGCAGTGGACCAAGTACGCTGCCTTGTGGAACACCAGCACCAATTGGGTGGTCCTTTGATGACTGTCCATCCACCATCACACATAGGGATCTGTCCCTCAGGTAGTCACGTAAGAGGTGGAGGAGGTCACCGCACACGCCCATACTGCAGAGTTTGGTAGTGAGACCAGCGTGCCACACTCTGTCAAACGCACCAGCTATGTCCAGAGCGATGACAAAGCTGTCCCCTCCTCTGTCCAGAGACTGGTGCCATGAAGTGGACATGTGGAGCAGGATGTCATTAGTAGACCTGTTGGAGCGGAAGCCAAATTGTTTATTACTGAGGAGTCTATGTTTGTCGAAGAAGGTGGTGATTCTTCTGGCAATGATAGACTCCAGAGTCTTACCGAGGACAGACAAAAGGGAGACAGGTCTGTAGTTTTTTGGCTCCGTCTTCGTTGACTTTTTATGTATGGCTGCCACCTTTGCCACTTTCCAGAGAGAGGGCCACTTACCAGTGCTTAAGCAGCACTGGAAGACGGCGGTGACAGGAGCAGCCAACTGGGAGGCACAGTTTTTCAAAATATGTGGTGATACTCCATCTGGTCCTAAGGCCTTCTTGCTGTCGATTAGTTCTAGCTGTTTCTTTACCTCATCTGTGCCTAAAATAACTTCTTTGATTGTCGCGTTGGTAAGACGTGGCACAACAGGAGGGAGACGTCCAGGATCAGGAACAGACATCTTGTTGGAGAAGTGAGAAGCCAGCACCTCGGCCTTCTCACAGCTCATGGTGGCAATTGAGTCATCGGACTTATGTAGTGGAGGAATATGGTCATCAGGAGAGAAACCTTGATGGTCCTTGAGGGCTGCCCACCAGGCTTTACTTCCTAAAGCTCGCCCTGAGAGTTTGTTTCTCAGCTCCTCCTGCCATCGTTGCTGAGAAACTTGCTGCACCCGACTCATGTTGTCACAGGCCTCCTTGTGTCTCTGTTTATTTAGCAGTGTTGGGTGACGCTTGTAGCATTTCCAGGCCTTACTTTTATTATCAGCTGCTATTCTGCAGTCATACCCGAACCAAGGCCGGTCGAGTGGCTTGACCGTGAATGTGTGGTTGGGGACGTACTGCTCCTGCAGAGAGAGGATGGTGTTTGTGAGGCCATTCACTTGGGCATCAACGTCTCCCACCAGGATGTTGTGCCAGGGTGTGGTGTGCAGCGCTTCTTGGAAGCCATCCCAGTCGGCCTTGCCCCACAGCCAGTTGGTGCGCTTCATGGGGGCATCTCGCAGAGCAGCAACGTGTACTGTAGTGAGGACTGCAAGGTGATCAGAGGACCCCACAGTACCAAGAGGGCGGCAGGTGACAACACCCTCTGGTAGATCACTGATGACAGGATCCAAGGAAGAACCAGAGATATGAGTTGGAAACTTGACGTAGTTAGTGAGGCTGTACACTGTCAGCAGCTCCTCAAAAGATCTTGCAATTAGATGTTGATTAAGGTCACCTACAATGATGGTGTGATTGCATGAGAACTGCTGCAGTAACCTGTCCAGGTGGGTGCACAGGAACTGTATGGGCTCACTGCCCTGCCACTGAGGGCGGTAGCAGACACAGAGAAGAGTAGCGCCATGACGTTTTGTCCAAATTTTGAAGTACATCATCTCAAGATGGTCAGGGAATGTTACATCTAAAGGCTGGACTGACAAGTTCTTACGGAAACAGACCGCAACACCTCCAAAGGTTCCTCGCGTCCTGTCCCGTCGATGCCACCTTGTGTATCCCTGAATGAGACCATAATTGTTGGGAATGGTTTCGTTCAGGAAGGTTTCTACCGTAGCCACCACATCAGGTGAGTGTGGGATCACATGAGAGTGGATGAGGTCACCGATGTTTGTCTGAAGACCCCTGACATTGGCAGAGAGGATGGAGAGGTGGTCACAATTACTGGCTTGCATTACTCCACACACCGGGATGGTTGTAGGGAGGCTGCGTTGGGCCAGAATAGGTCTGGAATGGCTGCTGTTGTGCTGGCAATACCGGTTGTGCAGTCCAGTTGCCTTGTGGGGGTGGGGCAGGAGCTGCAGGGTGGCAAGAGGCAGGAGTTAGAAGGCGACTGAGGGATTGCACGAGAATTGCGTTATTTTGAGCTTGTTCTGTAGAGATCCTGTGGAGGAAGTGTTGTTGTCTCTCCTCTGCCAGACGGGTGTGACAGTCTTGGGTGGAATGACCTTGCCGATGACAGTAATCACACCTTGTTTTCCTTAGGCAGGTGGACTCTGTGTGTCCTTTACGTTTACAGTATTGGCAAAACTGCACAGCTTTAGTACTTGGCAGATTAGCTGCACTAAAGAAAGTCTTGGGTGTCTGTTTCTTATTATTTATTTTACTATTTTTGTTAAATTGTCTCTGAGTGTTGTTCACAGTATTTCTAGTGAAGGGTATTCTGGACGACTTAGGTGGTTGTTGGCCTGGGTTACCTATCCGAGGCAGAGCAGTATTGCGTGACAGGTTGGTGCTTTGCTGGACAGGGTTGGATGCAGCACCAGGTGGGTCCAGGTCAGGTACAGCGGTGCTTGGCTGGTGTGTGTTAGACACTGGTTGACCGTGTGTGTTGGAGTTAGGTTGGGTCTGACTGGGTGCATCTAACACTGTTTGACTGTGGGTGTTGGAGTCAGGTTGGGTCTGACTGGGTGCGTCAGGACCAAGCTGAGTGGACGCGTCAAGACCAGGCACGCAGGCGACAGGCTGGTCCGTCGGGCAGGCCAGTCTGGGGCCAGGTGGGAAGGCAGTGGTGGTATTCCTAAGGGGACGAGGGTTCTCTGACGTCCACCAATCTTGAGTGTCTTGATTAGTAGTGATGTGGTTGACCCACTCCTCATCAATCCAGTTGGGGCGGGCAGACGAGGCAAGAGTCCTAGTGTTGAGTGACCCCAAGCTGGAATGATTAGCAGCGATGTTGTCAATAAAATCTAGGACACCTACAACAGCATCCCTTGCACCACTAATATTTGAGGACACTCTGCTGTAAAAACTGATGAGTTTGTTTTTCCTGCTGAGCTCAACTCTAAGCTCACGTATTACCTTGACGAGTTCTGATGGCTGCAACTCAAGCAAGTGAGCTAAGTCGTCCTCTGGTGAAGATTCAATGTCACTTGATTGAGTGGGGGCAGAGGTGGTATCCTCCACGTAAGAGACTGGGGCTGTGATGTCCAAGGCTTTACGGAGGGAACCAACTTTGCTGCAGTCAAACTCTGTTTCTGTACCGAGGCAGGAGGTGTGGATAGAGTTGACACAGTGTTGGCTAACACAGGGATGTGAGGGTAACTTTACTGTAGTCTTACCACAAACAGAACAGTAAGTTTGTGGTGTGTATCCAGATAATCCTGCAGGTCGGGCAATAGTTCTATGGCTGTCCTCCTCCAATGACATGTTAGCTATCAGGCTGGGAACTCAGTAGCAACAGTAGAGATGAGGAGAAATGAAGTAGAGAGAGAGTTTAAAATTCCCGCGCTTAGCACACGGGCAGCAGTGGTGGTGGTGGGTGGCGTGGGTTGCCGGGAGGGAGTATGGTGGGGGGGTAATGGGCCTTACTGCGCATGCGCGAGAATGGGCTACCCGTTCGAAAGGGGTAGGGGCTGGACTAGTTTTCAATGACTTTACAGACTAAGTCCATGCATTTACCCCACAAAATATACACCCTTGCGTGCACTGCATATTCACTCACTATCTTGAGTAAGTTGAGCTTCGGTAGATTCCTGAATCACGAGTAAATCCTAGGTAAAGCTTGCAGACGACACAGCACCTCCTTTGTTTACATCTCTCTCTCTCTCTCTCTCTCTCTCTAACTTTACGGTACTGTAGGATTTTTATGAGGGAAGGTTGGAGTGAGAGTTATTTCCCCCCCTCTCTCTCTCTCTCTCACACACACACACACACCAATATTCCTCCTATCTTTCCCCTTTAGACCTCTTCATCCTCTTTTTTCCCTTCCTATTCTCTCTCTCTTTCTCTCCTACTCATCTCTTTTTCTTTCTTTTGTATTCCTCCTCCTGCACTTCTCTCTTCCTTCCTTCTCTTTCCTCCATCTTCCTATTCCTCCTCCTCTTACTTATTCCTTTTCCTTTCCTTTTGCTTCTTCATTTTTTCCCTCCACTCTTGTCGTGTTTATAGTTCCCACTTGTCCAGCCTCAACCTGTACCTCTCTCTCTCTCTCTCTTTATATATGTATATATATATATATATATATATATATATATATATATATATATATATATATATATATATATATATATATATATACTAGACCATAAGCCCGTGCAACGCACGGAAGCGTGGAATGTAAACAAACCGAGTGGGTTGCCAGGCGTACGATAAAAGTGAAGTATGTGTAATTAAGTAATTAGTGAGGTGTTTTTTGTGACGAAAATATCCTCTGTCCCCCCTCACTGTCACACACTTTCCGTGTGTGAATTCCTGGCACTGTAGATGGTCACATGACAATTTGTATAACATGACACACAAACAGAGTCTTTTCATTTAGATATATAGATATAATATTCTTTCTATCAATTCCTCCCTTTCTTCCTCTTTATTGTATTCCTCATTTTATACTTCTCCTCCTCCACATCCTCCTCCTCCTCCTCCTCCTCCACTATCTCTCCACTCCTCCATTCCACCATTCCAGACATTCCTTTATCTCCACAAAGCTTTCCACGCCTCTCCTCCCTCACTCCCTCTCCTTTCTCCTTCACCTTCCTCCCCCTCCTTCCTCCCCCTCCTTCTCCTTCCTCTCTCTCTCTCTCTCTCTCTCTGGAACTCAACTTTCATTACCTCCGACTTTCCCTCTCCTTTCTTTCTTTCCCTCTCTTTCTTTCTTTCCCTCTCTTCCTTTCTTTCTCTCTCCCTCCTTTCTTTCTCTTTCCTTCCCTTCTTTGTCTTTCCCTTCCTTCCACCTTCTCTCTCTCTCTCTCTCTCTCCCTCTGGAACTCAACTTTCATTACCTCCGACTTTCTCTCTCCTTTCTTTCCCTCTCTTTCCTTTCTTTCTCTTTCCTTCCTTTCTTTCTCTTTCCTTCCCTTCTTTGTCTTTCCCTTCCTTCCACCTTCTCTCTCCTCTTCTTTCTCTCTTGCTTCTCATTTTCTCTTCCCCACTTCTCTCTTCCTCTATACTTTCCTTCAATCTTCCTTTTATCCCTCCATCCCTTCTTTTCTTCTCTCTCCCTTCTCTCTCTCTCTCTCTCTCTCTCTCAAACAGACAGACAGACAGACAGGAACAGAGACAGATGGTGACACACACACACACACACACACACACACACACACACACACACACACACACACACACAGCAACTGAGAGAGAGAAAGTTTGAGTGCGTGTGTGTGTGTGCAAGATGGACAGAGAGAATGTGTGCGTTTGTGTGTATGAGAGAGAGAGAGAGAGAGAGAGAGAAGGGAAGGGAATATGTTTCAGCCAGTAAGTTAGGTGGAAAGGGGTAGTGGGGGGGAGAGGGGGGGTAGTAGTGGGGGGGGGGTGTCTTCCAGCCTCACCGTATCTCTGGAATAAACACAGCCTGACTTTAGGAGAGCCTTGGGGGGGAAGGAGGGGGAGGGGGAGGGGGTGGTGGGGGGGGGGAGGAGGGGGAGGGGGTGGTGGTGGTGGGAAGATAGATGGGAAGTGAAAGAGTGAGTACAGAAAGGTGGAGAGAGAGAGAAAGTGTAGGAGAGAGAGAGAGAGAGAGTGTTTGTGTGTGTGTAAGAGAGAGAGATAGTGTGTGTGTTTGTGTGTCAGATGGATAGAGAGAATGTGTGACTGTGAGAGAGAGAAAGAGAGAAAATGTGAATGTGTAAGAGAGAGAGAGAGAGAGAGTAGAGGTTGTAGTATGCAAATAAACAGGACAACATTGGAGTGGAGGAAACTTGTCCTGGTATACAGTATACTGACAATGTGGAGGGAGAAGGTGGAGGCAAGGAGGGGAAAGTGGAGGGAAGAGGAGGGAAAGGTGGAAAGTGGAGGGAAGAAGAGAAAAGTGAAGGGAAGAGGAGGAAGGTGGAAGGAAAGAGGGATTAAGTGAATGAAAAGATGGTGTTAGAGAGAGAGTGTGTGTGTGTGTGTGTGTGTGTGTAAGATAAATAGATAGATAGATAAACATATAGATAGATAGATAGAGAGAGAGAGTGGGATAAAAATTGTATTTGACAATAAAATGGAAGTGAAGTGTTGTTGACAGGAGGAAGGAAGAGGAGGGAAAGAGGGGAAGGAGGGAGGGAAAAATGTAGGAGAGGATGGGAGGAGGAGTGGAAGGGAGGGAGGAAGGAGTACCGCCTTGCCGTGGCGGGGGGCTTGTGTGTGTCTGAGACCTGGCGAGCTAGACTAGAGGGGGCTCCGGCACCTTCTCTGTCCCGATTTCGGCGAGAGAGGGTTTCCCATGCTAGGAAGGTCGCCAGTGAGAGACCAGACTAAATGGTTCCCATCTTTCAGTTCTTCAACTGTTCCCTCTTTTCTTTTTATTTCCTTCCTGCTTGTTGTCACACCTTTATCTCTATCACCTTTTTCTGGCGCTATACCACCTCCATGTTGACAACCCTAATAGCCAGCAATCAGAACAAATAATCTGTTCCCAATATGGAATTATAACTGACCTGTTGTTGTGTTGTTTCTTACACAACAATATTTTCACAGTAAGAACATCAAACCAATATAGAATTATACCAACACCCCCCCCCCTCACTCACCCCCCCCACTCACCACCCCACTCACTCACTCACCCCCCTCACCCCCCCCACTCACCACCCCACTCACTCACTCAGGCTATTAGTGGAGTGGGCAGGTGGAGTGAGGGGAAATAGATAATGAGAGAAGTGGGATTGGAGGGAGTGGAAGATAAATGATGAGGGAGAGAGAAGGGAAAAACTAAAGAAAGAAGAGAATGGAGGAAGGAGAGAGGAAAGTGAAGAAAGAAGAACTAGAATATACGAGAGAAAAGAATACAGGAAGAGAATAAGAAGAAAAGGAAAGAATAAAGTATGACTTGAAGGAAAAGAGAAAAAAAGAAAGAGGAGGAAGGAAAAGGAGGAGAGGAGAAGGAGAAGGAGGAGGGAGGAATACGAAAGACATAAATCCTGTGTGAGAGAGAGAGAGAGAGAGAGAGAGAGAGAGAGAGAGAGAGAGAGAGAGAGAGAGAGAGAGAGACGTGACTGTGCAAAGGAGAAAATGAGACAGAAAGAGATGTGTGTGTGTGTGTACTGTCCTTATCTTTTCACATTTTTATTTCCACATAATTTTCTATACAAATCTCTCTCTCTCTCATACACACATTTCCTACTCTCTAACACTTTCCTCCCTCCCTCCCACTCACCCCTCTCCTCCCACTCACCCCTTTCCTCTCACTTACCCCTCTTCCACTCACCCTTCACACACTCCCACTCACCCCTCTCTTCCCACACCCCTCTCCCACTCGTGCCACTCTTGTCTTTCCTATAGTGGGTGAGTGGGTTTGAATTATTGTGTGTCTTTGTGGTTGAGTTTTGTCAAGTAATTAAAACCATCCCAGCTGTCACTACCAGACCTTATATATATATACACACACACACACACACACACACACACACACACACACACACACACACACACACACACCTGGAGCCTGACAGAGACCCACTTTGATTTTAATATTCCCTCAGAGTTGTTGGCCGTGAAACAGAGTGTGTGGAGTGGTGGAGTGGGATGGGGAGTGGGCTGGGGTGGGGAGGAGTGAGCTGGGATGGGAGTGTGTTGTGGAGGAGTGGAGTTGTTGGGTGTGAAATTGAGTGGGTGGTGTGATGAGTGGAAGGGGATGTGTGTAGTGGAGTTGGGTTGGGTGAGTGTTGTGGATGGGAGTGGTGTGTGTG
>JAWZYT010007455.1:12500-22484 GCA_034508575.1 Petrolisthes manimaculis | reverse complement strand
GGCTGTGTGTTTACGAGTGTGTGCGATTGGGTGAGTAACTTGGGTTGGTAGGCAGTATAGGCAGGCTGGGAAGTGAGTGGTGGATGCGAGTGTATAGGTGGGAAAGTGAGTTGTTGAGGAAATGAGAGGGACGAGTGGTTTCTTTGTTCATAGAGTGAGTGGAAAGGTGAGTGGGAGGGTAACGGAGAGTATATGTATTATGTGAGAGGGCCGACTGGTTAAATGGTTGTGAGTGGGAAAGTGAGTGGGAGGATTATTGAGTGTACGTGTGTGTGAGAGGGCAGGCTAGTTAAATTGGTTAAGTGAGTGGATGAATGCCTGGAGGGTATAATAGTCTGAGTCGGCACACAGTGAAGTAGTCGTTGGTAGAGCAGGAGATGAGAAGTGCTAACGGAACTGGCTAATGGGACGACTGTGGGCTGACGAGGAAGAGGAATGCAATAAACAACAACCAAGCGAGGGAAAGTAGAATCTCGAGAAGGAGTTATTTACCCTGTACATTCTCCGTTCATTGACCTGCAGTATAAGACATGGGTTTCGTTTCTCTTCCTGCTCTTCAAACAAACACTCATATCTTTTAAAGACCCCTGTGATCGTGTATAAAAATTGGTGGATTTTTATTCCTCCTGACCATCCCACGAAACAAGCACCTTCTATATAGGTGGTGTTTCGTGGCAGTATATAATTATGAAGGACTCATTTACCTCCAATATTCTTACTACATTACAGGGTCCCTTAATTAAATGATCTTACATAATATTATATGAGATGGAAAATGAATGTAGAATCGTGCGTAACATACTTAGGGAACACTTGTAACAATTAATTACCAACACCACCGAAGTTTCACAATAAGAATAAGGGCTGGAGGTTTTCAATGTATATATATATAAATGCCGTATTATATTCCAGCGGAGAAGAGCGATACATAGACCCACCAGACCTAAAGAGACGCTCCACCTGACCTTCTGTAAAATAATACAACTTGTCCAATACAGTATCCAGGGGGGTGGGGTGGGGTGGGGGCAGGCACTTTGGGTCGCTGCTAACTTTTCTAATCGCTGTCTTAGCGTGATCACCTCCGTCGCCTCGTAATCTTCTCAACTTATCAATTTAAGGAGAGGTTCCCTTCTTGGTGAATTGGAAGGCTGTTGATTCCTCCTAAATATACCCAAAACACGAACGCCTTCAGTGGTACTAATAGTCTCTGTTTTGTGGCATGTACAGTAGGTTGGAGGAATCAAAGACCTTCCAAATTCACCAACAAATGAATCTCTCCTTAAAGCTCTGACCTTAATCACGCTAAACTTTAATTTGCCTCAAACTTTTCGAGCCCCTCCCCAAGTGATTAAAAGTAAGGAGGGGGTGGTGGTGGTGGGAAGTATATGAGGTTGTGGAGAGGCTACTGATTCCTCCAACCAGTACCAGGAAACAGATTGCTTTTGCCTATAGAGCTTTAATTAAGGAGATGGTCTTGTTATGTCATGTAGGATATTTTGGAGGATTCAGTTTTCCTTCAGTTTTCCCCACATTTGAAACTGGGGATGAAGGAGGAACATTAATTAAAACAACTCTCTCCATTTTACGACAACCACACAAGGGGTCAAAATGTTGTGTGTGTGTGTGTGTGTGTGTGTGTGTGTGTGTGTGTGTGTGTGTGTGTGTGTGTGTGTGTATGTGTGTGTGTGGTCTTAGTATACAAACCTTTAAGCAGTTTATTTTCCAATAACATGGCAGCTGCAGCTCAGTCATACCTGAAAAGAAAGAAAAATAAAAACTGTTAAAGTATTGATAAAACATCTCTGAAAGTTTAATTACCACGTGTATATTGAAGTTCAGTAAATGACACTTCAAGTAGAAAGGAATGTCCAGTGTATATTGTAGTTGGATAAAAAATGTTTTGTTTATTATGTATGTGTTAAGAAAAGGTTGTTTACGACAGTGTGCAAATAAACAGCAGGGTGGGGATGACATAAGCAGGGTGGAAGTGAGATGGTCATGGTAGGAGAGATTTCAGCAGGGTAGGAGTGAGATGAGTTGAGTAGAAATGAGATGAGCAGAGAAGAAATGGGATCAGCAGGGTAGGATTACGTCAGTAGATTAGGTACGTCGTCAGGAGGGAAGGAATAACGTCAGCAAGGTAGGAGTTACGTCAGTGTATTAATTAGGTACGTCGTCAGGTGGGAAGGAATGACGTCAGGAAGGTAGGAGTTACGTCAGTGTGTTAATTAGGTACGTCGTCAGGAGGGAAGGAATAACGTCAGCAAGGCAGGAGTTACGTCAGTGTATTAATTAGGTACGTCGTCAGATGGGGAAGGAATGACGTCAGGAAGGTAGGCATGTGATCCTGAGCGTGGGAGTACGGTAACGTCAGCGTGGACTCGGGTGTCAACAACATGAGGAGGTGAGGCTCATAAGGAACCACTCACTGTGTCACCATAATAACACACTACTCTGGTAATGATTAGGACTTATATACTGACCATCTGTACACACACACACACACACTTATACACACATATATACTTGTACACACACACTCGTTCACTCATTCACTCAGACAAACACACACTCACACACATATACACTAAATCACACAGACACACTCACTCACACACACACATACGTACACAAGTACACACACACACACACACACACACAGAGAGAGAGAGAGAGAGAGAGAGAGAGAGAGAGAGAGACACTAATGAGCCAAGAGCCACACACAACACATTCCTCTAATTCTTTCCCTTTAAAGTCAGGATGACCCCTATGTCTCTCTCTCTCTCTCTCTCTCTCTCTCTCTCTCTCTCTCTCTCTCTCTCTCTCTCATCATTCCCCCAGTCCACACCCGTCCAAGTCCCGTGAGACAGACATGCCAGACCCATCCACCCACCTATGCACTCCTCCACCCAATCTGCACTCCATCCCACCCACCCACAAGCACCCACTAACAGCATCAGGTCGCGTTCCACACCCTCATTCCCATTCCCATTCCCATTCCCGAAGCCACGTCTGGTGCCCAAGCTGTCTCCAGGGGCTGCATGGCAAGAACCGTCCAAAGAAAGAAGAAGAAAAAATATCAACAAAAATAGTAAAGGTGGAAGGGGTGGGATTTCTTTGGGGGTAAATAAAAGCCATGAGAGTCTGAGAAAATGTTGGAAAATTATGTATGTTTTTAGTAACGTCGGTGCAAAGGTCACAGACGATAAAGTGTATAGTATAAATGGTCACAACAGTTCATGGAAAAAAAGGTCACAACAGTTCATGGAAAAAAAGGTCACAACAGTTCATGGAAAAAAAGGTCACAACAGTTCATGGAAAAGGTCACAACAGTTCATGGAAAAGGTCTCAACAGCTCATAAAAAAGGTCACAAGGTTATATATTAAATGTTCACGAAATGGTTACATGGATAACGGTCTCAATAGTCAGTCCCTTCTTCTAACAAACAGTCAGTGTTGCCAAACAATAAAACAGCTGCTGACAGTCAAAACAACAACGCCTGGTGGTAATCCGTTGGGGCCGTCAGCTGGGAAAACAGTCCCGTCCTTTACCGCGTGATAAGCCGGTCCGTCCGATGCGGTGCCCCTCGTCCACTGAATTGCAAGGCCCGTCAATTTGTCCTCTTAGTGTCACACGAAGCGAAAATCTGAGGGGAAGTGAACTACAATATTGAGCGGGGATTTTATGGAAAGGTTCGTGATTTCGGATGCGATTTTGGAACGTAAATATGATGGATGGTAAAAACGAGTGTAAGGTTAGATTTTTTCTCTTGGAAGCGGTAAGGCAATTTTGTTATCTCAATATAATGCTCGAAATAAAAAGTGGATAAGCAGTGAAGCAGACAAAATACACCAAGATACGGACATTTAAAAAAAAAAATCTTTCTTATTCGTGGGACAATTCTTCTTCTCTCAAATAAATATGATCGATACGAAAACAAAACCTCATTTAAACGAAGACTTTTGATTAGATATGATGAAAACACGACACAATGAGAATGGTCACAAACAACAACAACAACAACAACAACATCAATCCTCAGGGAAAGAGAGATAAACAAAAGAGCATCAACCAACCCGAACCACACCTTGTTACCACCATCACCTTACTGCCCTTCCTTCATAAGAGTGGCACACCTCGATAGTAACAAATACAACAACAACAACAATAATGACAACAACTGTAACTTATTGTGTAGTAATTAGAGCGACGTTTGATCCCTCCAGCCTCAGCGATAACAGCAGCGGAATTGAGAAGCCTTTGAATGCGTGCTAATTAACCAATCAATCACTCAGTCGCCAGCCAACCAGCCAGCCAGCCAGCCACTCACTCAGTCAGTCATTCAGTAAGGCATCGTGAGTGTGTGGGTTCCCTCCCTCACTGTCGTCCTCATCATCATTCCCCTTTGATGAGTCCTTTTGTCTGATATACAGCCGTCTGGGCCATTGTTCATGGAGTGAGGGAACAATAATTGACAACCGGCTACATCACATAATTGCCTCCTAAAATTCGTCAATAATTATTCCCCTTTGACCGGACGTTCTGAAAAAAATGAGAAACGCTTTTTACGACGGATTGATTTGCCGACGAGACCAGATCTATGAAAACATAATATAATTCCTCTTAAGTGGGATGTATAATGTTGATGGTAAGTCTAGAGAAATTGATTCCTTCAAAATATTCCAAGCAACAAGCCACCATTATTTTTGTTTATCTGGTCCTGTTTTCTGGCATACTCTGGAGGAATCAATGCAACTCCAATGTACCAAAAGTATACTATTAACTTAAGTAAAACAAAAACATTCCCTACTACTTTCTGACACCAATAGTCGTCCCCCTGAGTCGCCGTCGTTATAACCTTGGTGTTTGTTTCATCCCGGGTGTGTTGAGAAGGGATGTGACAGAAGGGCATGAGCTGGGAAACATCATATAATTATAAGGTGGATGTGTAACCCTTTCTCATCCTCTTTTATTACGGTGCCTTATTTGTGTACATGTGGCGTACTGTATGTGTGTGTGTGTGTGTGTGTGTGTGTGTGTGTGTGTGTGCGTGTGTTTTGTGTGCGTGTGTGTGTGTCCCCTCTCGCAGGCAGGCGGGGGTGGGACACTGAACTCTCCCTCCCACTCACCCCCCCCCCACCCCCACCACCACTACCCTCACAACTAAATTAGGAAAACCCGACGGTCATCGTAACTTGGTGGGACTGCCGTGGCGGGGCTCGCGGTAAACTAACACAGTAGGACTCGTTCTAATTTACGCTGGACTCACGAATATACGCTGAGCTCTCCCTAACTATATGGTCAGATTGTCACCAACATATCCTGGGCTGTTTACAGTCTTAATGATACATACTGGACCTACGAATATACGCTACACTCACACAGACAGAAGAACAGACAGACAGACAGATAGACAGACAGATAAACAGATAGACAAACAGACAGAGAGACAGATAAACAGACAGACAGACAGACAGACAGACATACAGGTAAACAGATAGACAAACAGGCAGACAGATATCCAGACAAATCTTTCCACAGGCTGTCCCATACGACTTTCGAGACAATTACTATGGAAAGTTGTCAATTATTTCCGACGGCTATTAGAGATACCTGAGTAAGTCTGGATTCAGTCCGAGGGAACTAACTGACTGGAACATAAAGTTATCATTTCTTTCAGTTTCTTTTTTTCGCATGCATTAGAGTTTTTCACTTAAATTAGCAACGTTTTTTTAGCCTCTGGGATATACACATAAATAATTTAACTGAGGATATATGAACGGTATAGCGTCATATAAATTATTACAATGATTACGTGACCTAAGGCAGACTGTATAATATTATACTATACTATATCAGAGAAGTATATAGGGTGTGTTTATATTTTTCCTTTCACTAGTTTCAGACCTTTCCCACACTCCTCCACCACCACCATCACCACCATCACCACCACTTGACCTCTCCTCCATCCCTCCACCACCACCACCACTTGACCTCTCCTCCATCCCTCCACCACCACCACCACCACCAACAACAACAACAACACCACCACTTGACCTCTCCACCCCCACCCCCACTTGACCTCTCCTCCACCCCTCCTCCACCACCAGTACCACTTGACCTCTCCTCCACTCCTCCACCACCATTCACCATCAATAGCATCCCTCCCCCATCTCTCTTGACATAGAGCCGAATCAAAGGCGACCCGAGCCAGGCCACCGAATCTGTCAGTGGCCGAAACCTCCCTATACTATACCGATCCACCCCCACCCCCCTGGTACACCCCAACCCACCCCTGACCCTCCTGCCACACCCTGACCCACCCCTGACACCCTGGAATACCCCCGACCCACCCCAGATCCTCCTGCACCACCCCAGACCCACCTCCGACACCCTGGAATACCCCCGACCCCCACCTTGACCCCTGCAGCATAGACCCTGACCTCCACCACGACCCAGCCCGACCCCATGCAGCCCCGACCCCCACCCCTAGGAAGCAATCACCGCATACCTCGGATTTAAGGGAGTGAGGAGGGGGAGTCGCTGCAAAGGGGATGAAGGCTGGCTAGGAAAGGGAAGGCACGGTGGGGGAGGAGAGATACACCAGGGAATATGGAGACGAGGAAAGGAAACGAAAGAGAGAACGGTGCGTGGAGGAGAAGGGGGAATAGATAGATAGAGAGAGAGGAGAATGCGAATACGTGCATGCAGGGGTGGTGGGAAGAGAGAGAAAAGAGAGAACGGTAGGGAAGGGAATAGATATAGAGAGAGGAAAATGCGAATACGAGGAGTGGAAAGGGAGAGGGAAGGAACAATATTGGAAAGCGTAGTGAAAGCAGAGGAGATACAACACGAGTACAAAGGATATTATGTATAGTCTACCCTTAACTAAATAAAATATTGGATGAAAATGATCAATACAATAATAATAATAATAATATAATAAAAATAAAAATGATAGTAATAATAATAATAATGATAATAATAATAATAATAATAATAATAATAATAATAATAATAATAATAATAATAATAATAATATTAATAATAATAATAATAATAATAATAATAATAATAATAATAATAATAATAATAATAATAATAATAATAATAATATAATAATAATAATAATAATAATAACAATAATAATAATAATAATAATAATAATAATGAAAAAATGAAAGTGTAATTCAAATTCATTAAGTATTTCATCATAATTGTCTTTAAAACAGCAATTAATTAAATCATATATACAGAACATCGTGATTTGCATACCCATTCCTATTCCATAACTGCATATTCATATAGTAAACCTATTATATAACACTGTTGACCGATCTGCAACAATATTGAATTAGATTGAACTCATCCATTGTTTTGCACACCTAAAGGACATTACATGACTTTAGTAAATAACTGTATGTACTCTGGCGAAAAGTGAATTACAGTCGTACACTTATTACAGGTACAGTAAAGATGGTCGTGTAATGATATGATACCATGGAACCACAGCAAGTAAAGTTCATTAAGGGAAGGAACTGTTGTGGGCAAATTGGAGCACACGTGGCTCTCCAAACTCTATCATAAAACACGTCTGAATATATAGAGTTACATAGAGTTACATACAATCACAGACCACAACAGACTTTACGGTCCACACGGGGTGATCTGATTAGAAGGTTACTAGTTACTAGGTTAGAAGGTTACTAGTCGTAGATAAGGATATCAAAGTAGAAGGGTCTCTCCCCACACTCCACTCCCTCCGGCCTGAGCCGTACTGGAAATAAAGTTAGGAGTCAGAGAGAGAGAGAGAGAGAGAGAGAGAGAGAGAGAGAGAGAGAGAGAGAGAGAGAGAGAGAGAGAGAGAGAGAGAGAGAGAGAGAGGAGTGAGAGAGAGAGAGAGAGAGAGAGAGAGAGGGAGGGAGAGAGAGAGATAAGAACCAGGAGTAGTGGAATAAGACAACCAAACAAAGAAGAGGAAAAGAAAGTCAGGTAGGAAAGAAGGGGCTGATGAGAGCGGGAGAAAACTGCGGTATGAAGCAAGATATAAGGTTCATATAGCCCCCTTAGGAAAGCCCCAGGATCAGCCCCAGCAGCCAGCCCTAAGCCAACACCGTATTTCATGCTTAATCAGGGGGGATGGAGAGACAAAACCTGGGAAATAAAACGTGGCAAAGGGGAACTAAAATGAAAGAAAGTGCATTCAAACAGTGTGGGCTATAAAACCTGCAAATAAAAACGTTCCAATGTGGTATTAAAATGAAAGAATATGCACCGATAGAAAGGGAAGATAATTATTACATAGATAGCATTTAAGTGAAAACAAAATTATATATCTCATTGTTATTGGATACCAAGGTCGGATCAATTCTACGAGTCCAATTTTGTGGTTATAATACTTGTGAAGAAAATGTATTAGTATACGATTTGAGGAAGTCACAAACAATAAACATTTATTTTTTCACCCGTGGCAACTTTTAACTTGATTGACGGAAGGGATGATTTTCACTCTCTTCTTTTGTGAGGAATATTTTGTCCTCGTATTTTGCCATTTTCTTTATTCATGACATCGAAACGAGCAACAGAATTCTAAGCTACACTCGGGTTTGTTGATCCCGGCCCTTCGTCACGTGTTTCGGGGAAGGATTAGACGTAGTAATATACAGTAAAGCATCGACTTGGAGAGAAAAAAGGGACTCTGAAAATCAAAAGCCGATTTACAATAACAAACTGAAAGGAGAGTACACAACAATAACAACAAAAACAAGAAGAAACTGAAAGGAGAGTAGACTACAAGACAACAACAATAACAAACAAAAAGGAGAGGAGAATATACAACAACAATAACAAACTGAAAGGATAGTAAACAACAACAACAACAAACTGAAAGGAGAGGAGAATACACAACAACAATAACAAACTGAAAGGAGAATACATAACAAACAGCCAAATTGAAACCCAAAACGAGGGGGAAGCAATAAACGCAGGGGGCACTTTGGCACTTGTTCCCAGAGAGCCATACAGACAGACACACACACAGACAGAGAGAGAGACACACACACACAGACACACCCCATCCCCTTTGGCACTTGTTCCAGGAGAGACAGGCACACATACAGACAGAGAGACACACAGACAGCCACCCCCATCCCCTTTGGCACTTGTTCCAGGACAGACAGACAGACAGACACACATACAGACAGAGAGACAGACAAACACACCCATCCCGTTTGGCACTTGTTCCAGGAGAGCCAGACACACAGACAGACAGACAGAGAGACAGACAGACACCCCCCACCCCCATTCCCTCCTGGGCAGTAGGTGGCACTCACAGATCTGGTATTTACAGAGGTAAGCGCGTGATGGAGTTTCTAGCCTAGTGCTACTTCTCTCTCTCTCTCTCTCTCTCTCTCTCTCTCTCTCTCTCTCTCTCTCTCTCTCTCTCTCTCTTTCATTTATTTACTACCCCTCCAAATTTAGTTGTTATTGTCGTTGAAGTTCCTCAAATTTAGTTTTACCTTTTTATTTCGTATTCTCTTTTCACTTGTGTCATGTCTCTCCTACCATACCTCTCCCCTACCACACCTCTTGCCTACCACACCTCTTCCCTACCACACCTCTCCCCTACCACACCTCTCCCTTACTACACCTCTTCCCTACCACACCTCTTCCCTACCACCTCTCTCCTATCCTACCTCTTGCCTGCTACTTTCCTACCTTTGCTTTACCAAAATACTGTACTACGTTGGCGAACTGAACTTACTTCTTCTCACGCCAAGCCACGCGTGTTGTACCTTGCACGCACACACACACACTCTTACGCTTACAAATGCTGGTTGTACACGCACGTCGAACACACTCACACACACACACACACACACACACACACACACAGAGTACAATCTGTCTCTATATGTAAAAACAAACACATATAGGTATTGGCACCAGGCATCCTTTATCACATAGTTACTCAAACATTCAAC
>JAWZYT010007455.1:0-7500 GCA_034508575.1 Petrolisthes manimaculis | reverse complement strand
GCCATAGAGCAAAATACTTGGTAAAATTTCACCAAGTAATGAAAGAGGAGTCAATTTATGAGGAGAACCAGGAACAGCAGAATGAAAATTTACAAAAGACAAACAAAACAAAATAAAGGAAAGGAAAGAAATATGAACACGAATTTTAAGAATATATAAATTAATTTGCACGATACTGTAAGGAATGAGAACATACATACATACATACACGCAACGATACGGTAGAGGGGAAAAACTCACCACCTTCTTTCTTTCTCAACTGTTAATGAAAAGACAAAGAAGGTGGAGAGTTAACGAAAGACTTACATATATTATTATTATACTCCCTCAGTGAAGGCTTAGCACTTGAGTTTTACGGTGCATCCATTACCATACTCTTTGATGATTGTGGTCGGCAACAAAATACTAAAGGGTTCGCTTTTTCAACGGGGCAGTCTCCTGTGGTCTAATTGGATTGCTGCTAATGCGAATATTCCTCCACGTAAGGTCGAAAAACACATCCCTTCTTCTTATACTGAAAGGGTTCTGTTTCTTGGTATATATATTATTTTTGGAGGGGTGAGTACAGTAGCTTTCCAAGTTTACGAGGACAGAGTATTCCATTCATTCTTCCTTCCCATCTTCTGTCACTATACAGTACAAGTTATTCCATTCTTCCATCTCTTCCTTCCTTCCTTTCCCATTTCCACTATCACTTCTATTTTCCCTCTCCTCTTCCACCACCACTTCCATTCTTCCCTCCCTTCTTCCATCACCACTTCTATTCTTCCCTCCCCTCTTCCACCATCACTTCTATTTTCGCTTCCCTCCTCCATCACCACTTCCATCCTTGTGTGTCCGTCTCCTTCCCGACCATCACTCTCTTCTCCCGTTACTGTCACCCGTCGCTGGTCAGGTATCATCGGTCAGTGAGTGTGTTGACGAGGGAGCGCTGACCCCCAGACACTCGGTGCGTATCAGTGTTCACATGATGGAACAATGCCTTAGATGGGTTTGAAAACTTTGCATGGATAGTGGGGATAAATATACAGTGTGTGATACGTGGATAAATATAGAGTGTGTGATAAATATACAGTGTGTGACACGTGTATGATAAGTTCCGACAGGATCTAGAAGATATTTAGAAACTGAACGTGTGAAAATGTAGGAGAGTAACGCTAGAACGGCCCGTGATGACGTAATAACCTCACTGACTGCAAATATCAATATTCATGGCGTTGATATGTTGTTATTTGATTGCATAATGTACACGTGTGCACGCCTCAGTGGCTCAGCCCATTGATGCCCGAAATGGATGTTTGTGTACTGAATAATTTTATTGTGTTCAATAATTTGCTTATGTGTATATGTATGGGTGGGTGTTTATATCCATGACTGTTGTATATAATATGGAATGGTGAGGAGGAGCAAGTGTAGGAATTTAAAAAAAAACTTGTGAATGTCGGTGTATAAGGAACAATTTTTAAATGTAACCGATTGAGTGAATGAATGTATACATGCATGTTAACGGCATATTTAATAATGGCTGAAACAGTCACAATCTAGAGACAAACAAAAAGTAGACATATATATATTGCGAGTAACAAATGAGTTGGAAAAATTAATAAAAAAACAAACTCGAATGTTGTGGAGAAAGTTAAGAGGCTAATGTTGCAATTAAGTAATGATGACACTCTGTTCACCACTAACTGAAAAAAAAAAAAAAAAAAAAAAAAATAAACATATGAGCGAGTGAGTTAGTGAAAGACAGGATGTGGGTGTATATGGTATAAAAAAAAATGAAAAAAAAAAAAATCTGAATCACGTCCACTAAAAACAAGAGGCTACATTAAAAAAAAAAAATATATATATATATAGTGTTTGTGTTGGTTGGTCTCATCTTACTCTGAGTCACACCCATTATCATAATTACTAACTAACCCACCAGCCGGATACCACAACACTCACCAAACGTTACTCATCCTTCGTACTCATCTCACACTCATCTGTTGTGTGTGTGTGTGTGTGTGTGTGTGTGTGTGTGTGTTTATATGTTTGTGTGTGTGTGTGTGTGTGTGTGTGTTTATATGTTTGTGTGTGTATGTGTGTGTTTATATGTTTGTGTGTGTGTGTGTGTGTGTGTGTGTGTGTGTTTATATGTTTGTGTGTGTGTGTGTGTGTGTTTATATGTTTGTGTTTGTGTGTGTGTGTAAAATTTCTGCCTCTAAAGGATTATATATACTACAGTCTTGAGCAACTGATTCCTCCAAACTATTCCAAGCAACAGGCCACCATTATTTGTGTTAATCTGGTCCTGTTTCCCGTCATACAATGGAGGAATCAAGGCACTCACTGGGTCCTTAACTCATTAATTCGGATGTATGTATTTGTATGTATAGTTTGTATACTGTAAGCATTAACCCTAGTAAACTTCTTTTCTCTCTTTTATTTCTTCTATATTCTTTGCATTTCCCTCTATATTTATTACCCATTCTGTTTGATTATGTATTTGTATTTTCATATTTTATCATTATTTCTTCTACTTTCGTCTCATCTTCCTCTGTATTACCTATTCTATTTTATTATCATGTATGTTTACTCCTATATTATATAATTATTTCTTCTACTTTCGTCTTATCTTCCTTTCTATTATCTATATTATCTACTGTCTTATAATCAACATCTAGCCCTTTCCATACTCCCACCATATTATTTATACCGTCCTCACTGCCCTATACAGTCAGTACTTCCTCTCTTATATTAAATTTCTCACCAACAAACTTCTCCCCGAGGTGGCTTTCAAAACTCCACAGAGAAAGTTACAGCCAGACAATTCCCATATTATTAACCCTGACTTGATGTGGCTGGTAACGTAACAACAAACAAGTAGGAAAGGAAAGACTGGCTAAAAGTTTGAAGGAGGAGAACTTTATTATTTTTGTTTTGGTTAATGGGAGTGCTACTGATTCCTCCAAACATAGACCAGGAAACAAAATATCACCTCAGTATAACTTATGAGGGATTAGTTACGTGGCATAGTTTGGAGGAATCAGTAGCCCTCCAGGAAAATGAAACGGATGTATATGAAGTACAAGGGACGTTTGAAATCAGTCTTACATCAACTATACATTATTTATATTTTGTGAGTGTGTGTGTGTGTGTGTTTGTGTGGTTAGAGGGGTATAGATATTGTATTCCATAATTCACCTATACAGCCACAAACACACACACACACATACATACACATAATGGACGTTTCTTTCCTCGTCAAAACAATATTATATCATTAAAATCTCATGATTAACCATTCTGGCTAAAAGAATATAACAGCCACTAACCACACCATAACAAACTAATAAGTAACAGTGTTGTGGAAATCTATCATTAAACATTGAAGGTAAAGGGTGACTGATAGTAGTACAAATATTAATACGTTGTTCTGTTAGAGGTAAAGGTAGTTAGTTAATAGTAGCCTCACAATCCCCCCTGTAGTGGCCAGCGGAATGGGACGGAAAATTGGAAAAGGGGGAGGGGCCTGGGGAAGGAGCCGAGCGGTTGGTTATAGGAGAGAAAATAAATAGAAATGGAAGTGCCATTACTGGGGCGGGGGAGAGGCAAATGGAAAATTAACTCCCTAAACGAAAAGGGTATATTGTTATTACACCAGGGAAGGGAAGAGCCCAAATAAATGGAAAAGAAAAAAAGTGAAAAAGTGGATGGTGGGCTAACTAGTTGGTCTCACGGGATGGGGGAATGTGAGATCGGTTTGTACACCCGTCTCTTCTTCTTTCATGTAGTATTTTTTTTTTCTTTCCGCTTCTTGTTTTGTTTGTAATATGTACACAATTAGTGATATATTGAAGGGCGTGTGTTTTACTCATGAATGGTGGGTTGTAAAGATATGGAAATTAATCTAAGTCCAGAGTATAATTTTAAGATGCATGAGACTGAGAAAAGGATGATGAGCAGTCGTAAATATATGTGTAGATTACAGGGAATATTTCTAGTCTAGAGCACAGTAACATTAACATTTATACAATTATGAATTATGTGTCGATGATATATGGAAGTAGCCTTTTACTGACTCTCTCATATCGAACATGGAGGATGGGCAGATGGGACAGTGGCAATGGTGTAGCAGTCACCTTGACAAATTATCTAAGCTTAACCACAGCACTGCGGTATCATCTATTGAGTGAGGAAGGATAGAGAGGGAGCAATAGAGTAGAGTAAACTGGACCAGACCGATATCACTGAGTCTTAGTTGATTTTTTTAACCAAGATAATCCCCCCTTCACTCTGATTAATATTACACATAAAATTATTCCTACGAGCACAAATAATGCTATCACAATCAGGGAGGCCTGGCGGATGGCACTGAATGGCTTGCCTCGACAACCACAAGGGCATTGAGGTGGTTTGGGACAGGCGGGTTGGTGGTAGTTGATGGGTTTTGCAGCAGGTACAGATACAGGTACCCAAGTAGCGTTCACTGGTCCTGGTTTTGGTGTGGGTATTGCTAGCGCCATCATTTGTGCTGGGGTGGTTGGTATAAGTTGTATATTGTTGTTGTTAACCACAGTCACTTGGCTGGCTGGATTCGTTCTTTCCGTTGAGTTGTCTGACAAAAAGCCCTAGTTTTGAATGATGGTTGGTTGTCCGTTCAATGGTATCCTTTCCTGTTGGTTTATCTTGGGTTCAGGTTTAGATGGGGGTGTTACCTACTTCACTGAGATATTCAGCTGAACATTTTCTGGATCTTTGACAAGTTCGGGGTTAGGCTGTGTGGTCTACGGGATGGCATTGGGTACAGGATACTACCTGGTGTGTTGGACTCGGACAGAATAGTTGTTGGGTTGTTGGGGTTGGGAAGACATGTTTGGCATCATCTGGGTTGGAGAGGAGAGCGGCTGAGTGTCATATGCGTTTGGTTGGTATTCTGGGACTTGATATGGCTGGGGGACTTGATATGGCTGGGGATCCTGGGTATATTGGTCTGTGTCTTGGAGTTCCAGGTCATAGTTGGGGTACTGAAGGTCGTCATCAGAGACGGGGAGAGACAAGGATGGCTGTGGCTGTGTGCTGTACTAGGTCTCCATATAACTGGGCCTTTGGTTTTGATGGATGTCCCACACTATACCCTCGATCTCATCATCCCTCACCTATGGTTCTGGCATCATTGTGTTCCTTTGTACCTTTTTTTCCTCTGACCTCCTGCCAGCCCTCACCTACCCGTCCGTCCTGCCCATCACACCCTCAATCAAGCATGTGTAACAAAACAGGACCAAGAATAAAATCTATACTTTCATGTTTTATCTTATAGCATTTTACTCGAAAAAAATGCTGCAGGAATAATGCAATTATACCATCTGATTTTTTCTTAAATTGGAAGAAAAAACAGAGATTATAAAGAGTTACGGAAAGCTCACTCCGTTTTGACTACCACCCACCACACCTGTACATTATCCGATATGCATCTTCACTACTCCTCATACTTCTTTCCTACACTTACAACTTGCTTCAGTTATATCTTGGTTGAGTAGTGATGATGTGACACTGACGATCATCATCACAACAAGTAAATATTTCCAGTTGCCTGGATGACGTTAGGGCATCAAAATAATGTTGAGGTGGTGTTACTTCAGTTGGACTCCTCACTGAAACTGTATTGGTCTGATTCTTCACTTTCGTCTGACTCTTCACTCTGGTATTCCTCACTCTCGTCTGATTCTTCACTCTGGTCTTCCTCAATCTGGGTGAGTTTGTTATTCTGGTAACCAGTAGTATCCATAGGGGTCATCATCAGTGAAGTTTTTTCCGAGTGCAATCTGGATGACAATTTCCTGAAGCTTCTCTGAATTTTTGTTGGCAGCATTTTTGTTAACTTGTGGCTTTTCCTGAACTGGTACGTGTGGTCTGAGGGGGTAGGTGACGGCAGCAGAGTTACCCATGAGAGGCATCTCAGTGACCCAAAGGTGCCTCTGGTGGCAGGTGAGGACGGCCATGAGGCAGGTAATGGGGGTGGAGTTGGTGGCCAGCAGGACCTGAGCGGAGGTAGGAACCACTGTGCTATTATAAGGGAACTGAAGTACACCTTGCAACACCATACCACGCAGGGTATACTTCACATGCATAGGTTGCTTAGGCTTGGATATGACCTGTAGATTCAGTGCTCCTCGCTCTCCAATCCAGGTTCCATTGAGGGGACAGAATGGGGGTGAAGGGCATGGCATTGGGGATGATGTAGTCTGGGGCTGGGATCCAAAAGGCCACGCAGCCTGAGAGAATCCTATGAACACAACCGCAACCAGCAAAAGGTAACGAACCAATGTTGGTGACATAATTATAAAATATTGTTTTTCAGTTTGAAAAAAACCTGTTGAGCTGTATATTTTTTCATTATTCGGATACGGAAACCCACAAAGATATGTGCTACAAAAGGGGATGAGATTTGAGCTCCCAACTTGTTCATAGTACAAGTACAGATAGATAGATGCATGGCCACATGGTCAAACCACCAACCCCCCCATATAGGGTAAAACTCGAGTTGGTGTGACAAGATCGAACCCTACGCTGACTTTGGGAGATACAATGGATGGTGAAGCTTTATATGTTTAGCCAAACTCACGCCAGGATGTGGGAAGTGGAAAAGGTTACCATCATGTTAGTATATTGAAGATGTGGGAAGAGGAAAGTAGTGAAGATGTGGGAAAGTAGTAAAGATGTGAGAAAGGAAAAGGTTACCATGAAAGGTTACCATGATGTTTAGTATAGTGAAGATGTGTGGCGTAAGTTATTAATTGAGTAATAATGTGGAATGGTTGACTTTGATGGGAAAACTCTCTCTCTCTCTCTCTTCTCTCTCTCTCTCTCTCTCTCTCTCCACTGCAGGCATCATTTATCCTGGGCAGACTTTACCTCCAATCTTCCTTTGCTTACCAAGTTGGAGGTCTCATTAACCCCTGGAGCCTGGAGGAGGTGGGTGGATGGGGACAGAGAGAGGGGGGCAATCCGGCCTGGAGAGGTGGGGGAGATGGGACAGAGAGAGAGGGGCAATCCGACCTGGGCATAAAATCGGATACCGTCGGATTTCGAGGTGGTCTGGCTTCAAATCAGACCGAATTAGGGGTCCCCCACGCCGGTTGCAATCTGACCAACTCCGAGCGGGGACCTACTGCAATCAATCAGTCCTCTTGCCAGACCGATTAGATCAAAGCCGTAACAAGCAACAACAACAACAATAACAACAACAACAACCCGTCTCTCCTGTGGTGGGATCCCTTGGTCATGATGGCTATAAGTTGTTGTTGTTGTTGTTGTTGATGTTGTTGTTGTCCTGTTGTTATAAGTAGCCACGCAGGTTGTTGATAGCTTACTTAAAAGGGGGTCAGTTATTATAAGTAGTCTAAGGGAGTCAGTATTTTATAAGTATAGCTATGCAGGTATAGTTGAAAGCTTTATAAGGAGTCAATAGTTATATGTATAGTTAGTTGGGTTTTATTAGTAGTTTAATTAAGGGAG
>JAWZYT010007454.1:25000-28257 GCA_034508575.1 Petrolisthes manimaculis | reverse complement strand
GTAGTGGTAGTAGTGGTAGTAGTAGTAGTAGTGGTAGTTGTGGTAGTAATAGTGGTAGTAATAGTGGTAGTAGTAGTGGTAGTAATAGTAGTAGTAGTAGGAGAAGTAGTAGTAGTAGTAGTAGTAGTAGTAGTAATAGTGGTAGTAATAGTTGTAGTAGTAGTGGTAGTAATAGTAGTAGTAGTAGTAGTAGTAGTAGTAGTAGTAGTAGTGGTAGTAGTAGTAGTGGTAGTGGTAGTAGTAGTTGTAGTAGTAGTAGTAGTAGTAGTAGTAATAGTAGTAGTAGTAGTAGTAGTAGTAGTAGTGGTAGTAGTAGTACATAACTATTAAATAATAATAATAATAATAATAATAATGATAATAATAATGATAGTAATAATGATAATAATAATAATAATAATAATGATAATAATAATGATAATAATAATGATAATAATAATGATAATAATAATGATAATAATAATATTTATGATAATAATAATAATGATAATAATAATGATAGTAATGATGATAATAATAATAATGATAATAATAATGATAATAATAATGATAATAATAATAATAATAATAATAATAATAATAATAATAATAATGATAATGATAATAATGATAATGATAATAATAATAATGATAATAATAATGATAATAATAATAATAATAATAATAATAATAATAATAATAATAATAATAATAATAATAATAATAATAATAATAATAATAATAATAATAATAATAATAATAATAATAATAATAATAATGATAATAATAATAATAATAATAATAATGATAATGATAATGATAATGATAATAATAATAACAATAATAATAATAATAATAATAATAATAATAATAATAATAATAATAATAATAATAATAATAATAATAATAATAATAATAATGATAATAATAATAATAATAATAATGATAATAATAATAATAATAATGATAGTAATGATAATGATAATAATAATAATAATAATAATAATGATAGTAATAATAATAATAATAATAATAATGATAATAATAATAATATATATGATAATAATAATAATAATAATAATAATAATAATAATAATAATAATAATACTTCACTTCGTTATATGTTTTTTTCAGTACATATACACAGACACATAGTTAATTAAACACATTACTATAAACTTATATAAACTTACTTGACAATAAAATAATTATGAACAACTTCTACCACGTCTTTACCCCACGGAGGTAATTTTAAACTGATTCTATTCTCATAAAAGTATTTATGGTATTACCTTAAAAACTGGGTTGAACATTACCTTAGATGGAGACAAATTTCCTTAAATCCTCAACTACCTCATCATTTTCATATATTTTTAACCCTTGACACACGATAATTTTATGTAATTATAATAGTTTTTTATAGCAATGCATTTTTCTTTTACGAATACCCATGTAATTACGGAAGAATCGATAACTATTACCTTAGATTGTCCAAACTTTACCTTAAATTACCCCAAATTACAGTAATCTAGAGTAATTATCTTAAATAGGATAGCACTGCTATTCCTATAGAGATACGAGTCTAATTATTGAAGTAAATGGTTTCATCCTGTAGGTCCAAGGAAACAGTGTTACCATTAGAATTCATTAGTAATCCTGTTGTCTCGAGAACTTTGGAGTAAACTAGTTACTCCTAAAATTCAAATACATTCAATTTTCTTTCCGTTTTATGATATTTTGAAATACGTGTGTGTGTGTGTGTGTGTGTCTGTGTGTGTGTGTGTGTGATGAGGCCCCCTTAAGGGTGAACAGTTGAAATATTACTGTAAATAGAAATTAACTATAAAATATATATTATTATTATATAACTTAACTTAACTTAACTTAACCTAACTTAACCTAACCCAATATAACCCAATATAACCCAACCCAACCTAACCTAACCTAACCCAATATAACCAAACCCAACCAAACCAAACCCAACCTAACCTAACCAAATCTAACTCAACCCAACCCAACCCAACCCAACCCAATCTAACTCAACCCAACCCAACCTAACCTAACCAAATCTAACTCAACCCAACCCAACCCAACCCAACCCAATCTAACTCAACCCAACCCAACCTAACCCAACCCAATCTAACTCAACCCAACCCAATCTAACCCAACCCAACCCAATCTAACTCAACCCAACCCAACCCAACCCAACCCAATCTAACTCAACCCAACCCAACCCAACCTAACCCAATCTAACCCAACCCAACCCAACCCAACCCAACCAAACCCAACCTAACCTAACCCAATCTAACTCAACCCAACCCAACCCAACCTAACCCAATCTAACTCAACCCAACCCAACCCAACCCAACCTAACCTAACCCAACCCAACCTAACCTAACCCAACCCAACCCAACCTAACCTAACCTAACCCAAAACCAACCCAACCTATCCCAACCCAACCCAACCCAACCTAACCTAACCTAACCCAACCCAACCTAACCTAACGTAACCTAACCTAACCTAACCCAACCTAACCCAACCTAACCTAACCTAACCCAACCTAACCTAACCTAACCTAACCCAACCTAACCCAACCTAACCTAACCTAACCTAACCTAACCCAACCTAGCCTAACCTAACCTAACCTAACCAAACCTAACCCAACCTAGCCTAACCTAACCTAACCTAACCCAACCTAACCTATCCCAACCCAACCTAACCCATCCTAACCTAACCTAACCTAACCTAACGTAACCTAACCATACACA
Organism: Petrolisthes manimaculis; assembly: GCA_034508575.1. Classification (NCBI taxonomy): domain Eukaryota; kingdom Metazoa; phylum Arthropoda; class Malacostraca; order Decapoda; family Porcellanidae; genus Petrolisthes; species Petrolisthes manimaculis. The sequence goes on along the minus strand of JAWZYT010007454.1, from coordinate 25,510 downwards.
CATTGAAACATTACATCTATGTAGGTGTATGACAGAGAGAAAAAAGATGTTTTAACAGTGAATCATAATTATTATTATTATTATTATTATTATTATTATTATTATGTGGATATAGATATGTATATTGATGTGGATATTGATGTGGATATTGATTTTAATGTGGATATTGATGTGGATATGGATGTGTATGTGGATATTGATGTGGATATTGATGTGGTTGTGGATATTGATGTGGATATTGATGTGGATATGGATGTGTATGTGGATATTGATGTGGATTTTGATGTGGATATTGATGTGGATATTGATGTGGATGTGGATGTGGATTATGATGTGGATATTTATATTTTTGTGGATACTGATGTGGATATGATGTGGATGTGGATATTGATGTGGATATTGATGTGGATATTGATGTGGATGTGGATATTGATGTGGATATTGATATGGATATTGATGTGGATGTGGATATTGATGTGGATATTGATGTGGATGTGGATATTGATGTGG
>JAWZYT010007454.1:7500-17500 GCA_034508575.1 Petrolisthes manimaculis | reverse complement strand
GTTAGGTTAGGTTAGGTTAGGTTAGGTTAGGGGCAGCGGGGCGGCAGGGCAGTTGCGGGGCGGGGCAGCGTGGCGGCGTGGCAGCGGGGCGACAGGGCATCGGGGCAGCGGGGCGGGGCAGCGGGGCAGCGGGGCGGGGCGGGGATGCGGGGCAGTTGCGAGGCGGGGGTAGCGGGGCGGCAGGGCAGCAGGGCGGCGGGGCAGCGGGATGCGGGGCAGCGGGGCGGGGCAGCGGGGCGGCGGGGGCAGCGGGGCGGGGCAGTGGGGCAGTTGCGGGGGCGGGGCGGCGGGGCAGCGGGGCGTCGGGGCAGCGGGGCGGGGCAGTGGGGCGGCGGGGCTGGACAGCGGGGCAGCGGGGCGTCGGGGCAGTGGGGCAGGGTGGCGGGGGCAGCGGGGCAGTGGGGCGGCAGGGCAGCGGGGCGGCGGGGCAGCGGGGTGACAGCCGGGCGGCGGCGGGGCAGTGGGGCAGGGCAGTGGGGCGGGGCAGCGGGGCGGGGCGGCGGGGCAGCGGGGCAGCAGGTTAGGGGTTAGGTTAGGTTAGGTTAGGTTAAGGGTTAGGTTAGGTTAGGTTAGGTTAGGTTAGGTTAGGTTAAGGGTTAGGTTAGGTTAGGTTAGGTTAGGTTAGGTTAGGTTAGGTTAAGGGTTAGGTTAGGTTAGGTTAGGTTAGGTTGGGTTGGGTTAGGTTAGGTTAGGTTAGGTTAGGTTAGGTTAAGGGTTAGGTTATGTTAGGTTAGGTTAGGTTAGGTTAGGTTGGGTTGGGTTAGGTTAGGTTAGGTTAGGTTAGGTCCCGGTAGTATACCACGGTTAGGCTATGTTAGGTTAGGTCCCGGTAGTCTGCCCCGGTTAGGTCCCGGTAGTCTGTCCCGGTTCTGTTATGTTAGGTTAGGTCCCGGTAGTCTGCCCCGGTTAGGTCCCGGTAGTCTGCCCCGGTTAGGTCCCGGTAGTCTGCCCCGGTTAGGCTATGTTAGGTTAGGTCCCGGTAGTTTGCCCCGGTTAGGTCTCGGTAGGTTAGGTTAGGTTAGGTTAGGTTAGGTTAGGTTAGGTTAGGTTAGGTTAGGTTAGGTTAGGTTAGATTAGTATGCCCCGGTTAGGCTATGTTAGGTTAGGTCCCGGTAGTCTGCCCCGGTTAGGTCCCGGTAGTATGCCCCGGTTAGGCTATGTTAGGTTAGGTCCCGGTAGTCTGCCCCGGTTAGGCTATGTTAGGTTAGGTCCCGGTAGTTTGCCCCGGTTAGGTCCCGGTAGTCTGTCCCGGTTCTGTTATGTTAGGTTAGGTCCCGGTAGTCTGCCCCGGTTAGGTCCCGGTAGTCTGCCCCGGTTAGGTCCCGGTAGTCTGTCCCGGTTCTGTTATGTTAGGTTAGGTCCCGGTAGTCTGCCCCGGTTAGGTCCCGGTAGTCTGCCCCGGTTAGGCTATGTTAGGTTAGGTCCCGGTAGTTTGCCCCGGTTAGGTCTCGGTAGGTTAGGTTAGGTTAGGTTAGGTTAGGTTAGGTTAGGTTAGGTTAGGTTAGTATGCCCCGGTTAGGCTATGTTAGGTTAGGTCCCGGTAGTCTGCCCCGGTTAGGTCCCGGTAGTATGCCCCGGTTAGGCTATGTTAGGTTAGGTCCCGGTAGTCTGCCCCGGTTAGGTCCCGGTAGTCTGTCCCGGTTCTGTTATGTTAGGTTAGGTCCCGGTAGTCTGCCCCGGTTAGGTCCCGGTAGTCTGTCCCGGTTCTGTTATGTTAGGTTAGGTCCCGGTAGTCTGCCCCGGTTAGGTCCCGGTAGTCTGCCCCGGTTAGGCTATGTTAGGTTAGGTCCCGGTAGTTTGCCCCGGTTAGGTCTCGGTAGGTTAGGTTAGGTTAGGTTAGGTTAGGTTAGGTTAGGTTAGGTTAGGTTAGGTAAGGTTAGGTTAGGTTAGTATGCCCCGGTTAGGCTATGTTAGGTTAGGTCCCGGTAGTCTGCCCCGGTTAGGTCCCGGTAGTCTGCCCCGGTTAGGCTATGTTAGGTTAGGTCCCGGTAGTCTGCCCGGGTTAGGCTATGTTAGGTTAGGTCCCGGTAGTTTGCCCCGGTTAGGTCCCGGTAGTCTGTCCCGGTTCTGTTATGTTAGGTTAGGTCCCGGTAGTCTGCCCCGGTTAGGTCCCGGTAGTCTGCCCCGGTTAGGTCCCGGTAGTCTGTCCCGGTTCTGTTATGTTAGGTTAGGTCCCGGTAGTCTGCCCCGGTTAGGTCCCGGTAGTCTGCCCCGGTTAGGCTATGTTAGGTTAGGTCCCGGTAGTTTGCCCCGGTTAGGTCTCGGTAGGTTAGGTTAGGTTAGGTTAGGTTAGGTTAGGTTAGGTTAGGTTAGGTTAGGTTAGGTTAGGTTAGTATGCCCCGGTTAGGCTATGTTAGGTTAGGTCCCGGTAGTCTGCCCCGGTTAGGCTATGTTAGGTTAGGTCCCGGTAGTCTGCCCCGGTTAGGCTATGTTAGGTTAGGTCCCGGTAGTCTGCCCCGGTTAGGCTATGTTAGGTTAGGTCCCGGTAGTCTGCCCCGGTTAGGCTATGTTAGGTTAGGTCCCGGTAGTTTGCCCCGGTTAGGTCCCGGTAGTCTGTCCCGGTCCTGTTATGTTAGGTTAGGTCCCGGTAGTCTGCCCCGGTTAGGTCCCGGTAGTCTGTCCCGGTACTGTTATGTTAGGTTAGGTCCCGGTAGTCTGCCCCGGTTAGGTCCCGGTAGTCTGTCCCGGTCCTGTCATGTTAGGTTAGGTCCCGGTAGTCTGCCCCGGTTAGGTCCCGGTAGTCTGTCCCGGTTCTGTTATGTTAGGTTAGGTCCCGGTAGTCTGCCCCGGTTAGGTCCCGGTAGTCTGTCCCGGTCCTGTTATGTTAGGTTAGGTCCCGGTAGTCTGCCCCGGTTAGGTCCCGGTAGTCTGTCCCGGTCCTGTTATGTTAGGTTAGGTCCCGGTAGTCTGCCCCGGTTAGGTCCCGGTAGTCTGTCCCGGTCCTGTTATGTTAGGTTAGGTCCCGGTAGTCTGCCCCGGTTAGGTCCCGGTAGTCTGCCCCGGTTAGGCTATGTTAGGTTAGGTCCCGGTAGTTTGCCCCGGTTAGGTCTCGGTAGGTTAGGTTAGGTTTGGTTAGGTTAGGTTAGGTTAGGTTAGGTTAGGTTAGGTTAGGTTAGGTTAGGTTAGGTTAGGTTAGGTTAGGTTAGTATGCCCCGGTTAGGCTATGTTAGGTTAGGTCCCGGTAGTCTGCCCCGGTTAGGTCCCGGTAGTATGCCCCGGTTAGGCTATGTTAGGTTAGGTCCCGGTAGTCTGCCCCGGTTAGGCTATGTTAGGTTAGGTCCCGGTAGTCTGTCCCGGTTCTGTTATGTTAGGTTAGGTCCCGGTAGTCTGCCCCGGTTAGGTCTCGGTAGGTTAGGTTAGGTTAGGTTAGGTTAGGTTAGGCTAGGTTAGGTTAGGTCCTAGTAGTCTGCCCCGGTTAGGCTATGTTAGGTTAGGTCCCGGTAGTCTGCCCCGGTTAGGCTATGTTAGGTTAGGTCCCGGTAGTGTGCCCCGGTTAGGTCCCGGTAGTCTGTCCCGGTCCTGTTATGTTAGGTTAGGTCCCGGTAGTCTGCCCCGGTTAGGTCCCGGTAGTCTGTCCCGGTCCTGTTATGTTAGGTTAGGTCCCGGTAGTCTGCCCCGGTTAGGTCCCGGTAGTCTGTCCCGGTTCTGTTATGTTAGGTTAGGTCCCGGTAGTCTGCCCCGGTTAGGTCCCGGTAGTCTGTCCCGGTCCTGTTATGTTAGGTTAGGTCCCGGTAGTCTGCCCCGGTTAGGTCCCGGTAGTCTGTCCCGGTCCTGTTATGTTAGGTTAGGTCCCGGTAGTCTGCCCCGGTTAGGTCCCGGTAGTCTGTCCCGGTTCTGTTATGTTAGGTTAGGTCCCGGTAGTCTGCCCCGGTTAGGTCCCGGTAGTCTGTCCCGGTCCTGTTATGTTAGGTTAGGTCCCGGTAGTCTGCCCCGGTTAGGTCTCGGTAGGTTAGGTTAGGTTAGGTTAGGTTAGGTCCTAGTAGTCTGCCCCGGTTAGGCTATGTTAGGTTAGGTCCCGGTAGTCTGCCCCGGTTAGGCTATGTTAGGTTAGGTCCCGGTAGTTTGCCCCGGTTAGGTCCCGGTAGTCTGTCACGGTCCTGTTATGTTAGGTTAGGTCCCGGTAGTCTGCCCCGGTTAGGTCCCGGTAGTCTGTCCCGGTTCTGTTATGTTAGGTTAGGTCCCGGTAGTCTGCCCCGGTTAGGTCTCGGTAGGTTAGGTTAGGTTAGGTTAGGTTAGGTTAGGTTAGGTTAGGTTAGTATGCCCCGGTTAGGCTATGTTAGGTTAGGTCCCGGTAGTCTGCCCCGGTTAGGTCCCGGTAGTATGCCCCGGTTAGGCTATGTTAGGTTAGGTCCCGGTAGTCTGCCCCGGTTAGGCTATGTTAGGTTAGGTCCCGGTAGTTTGCCCCGGTTAGGTCCCGGTAGTCTGCCCCGGTTAGGCTATGTTAGGTTAGGTCCCGGTAGTCTGCCCCGGTTAGGTCCCGGTAGTCTGTCCCGGTCCTGTTATGTTAGGTTAGGTCCCGGTAGTCTGCCCCGGTTAGGTCCCGGTAGTCTGTCCCGGTCCTGTTATGTTAGGTTAGGTCCCGGTAGTCTGCCCCGGTTAGGTCCCGGTAGTCTGTCCCGGTCCTGTTATGTTAGGTTAGGTCCCGGTAGTCTGCCCCGGTTAGGTCCCGGTAGTCTGTCCCGGTCCTGTTATGTTAGGTTAGGTCCCGGTAGTCTGCCCCGGTTAGGTCCCGGTAGTCTGTCCCGGTCCTGTTATGTTAGGTTAGGTCCCGGTAGTCTGCCCCGGTTAGGTCCCGGTAGTCTGCCCCGGTTAGGCTATGTTAGGTTAGGTCCCGGTAGTTTGCCCCGGTTAGGTCTCGGTAGGTTAGGTTAGGTTTGGTTAGGTTAGGTTAGGTTAGGTTAGGTTAGGTTAGGTTAGTATGCCCCGGTTAGGCTATGTTAGGTTAGGTCCCGGTAGTCTGCCCCGGTTAGGTCCCGGTAGTATGCCCCGGTTAGGCTATGTTAGGTTAGGTCCCGGTAGTCTGCCCCGGTTAGGCTATGTTAGGTTAGGTCCCGGTAGTCTGTCCCGGTTCTGTTATGTTAGGTTAGGTCCCGGTAGTCTGCCCCGGTTAGGTCTCGGTAGGTTAGGTTAGGTTAGGTTAGGTTAGGTTAGGTTAGGTTAGGTTAGGTCCTAGTAGTCTGCCCCGGTTAGGCTATGTTAGGTTAGGTCCCGGTAGTCTGCCCCGGTTAGGCTATGTTAGGTTAGGTCCCGGTAGTGTGCCCCGGTTAGGTCCCGGTAGTCTGACCCGGTCCTGTTATGTTAGGTTAGGTCCCGGTAGTCTGCCCCGGTTAGGTCCCGGTAGTCTGTCCCGGTCCTGTTATGTTAGGTTAGGTCCCGGTAGTCTGCCCCGGTTAGGTCCCGGTAGTCTGTCCCGGTTCTGTTATGTTAGGTTAGGTCCCGGTAGTCTGCCCCGGTTAGGTCCCGGTAGTCTGTCCCGGTCCTGTTATGTTAGGTTAGGTCCCGGTAGTCTGCCCCGGTTAGGTCCCGGTAGTCTGTCCCGGTCCTGTTATGTTAGGTTAGGTCCCGGTAGTCTGCCCCGGTTAGGTCCCGGTAGTCTGTCCCGGTTCTGTTATGTTAGGTTAGGTCCCGGTAGTCTGCCCCGGTTAGGTCCCGGTAGTCTGTCCCGGTCCTGTTATGTTAGGTTAGGTCCCGGTAGTCTGCCCCGGTTAGGTCTCGGTAGGTTAGGTTAGGTTAGGTTAGGTTAGGTTAGGTTAGGTCCTAGTAGTCTGCCCCGGTTAGGCTATGTTAGGTTAGGTCCCGGTAGTCTGCCCCGGTTAGGCTATGTTAGGTTAGGTCCCGGTAGTTTGCCCCGGTTAGGTCCCGGTAGTCTGTCACGGTCCTGTTATGTTAGGTTAGGTCCCGGTAGTCTGCCCCGGTTAGGTCCCGGTAGTCTGTCCCGGTTCTGTTATGTTAGGTTAGGTCCCGGTAGTCTGCCCCGGTTAGGTCTCGGTAGGTTAGGTTAGGTTAGGTTAGGTTAGGTTAGGTTAGGTTAGGTTAGTATGCCCCGGTTAGGCTATGTTAGGTTAGGTCCCGGTAGTCTGCCCCGGTTAGGTCCCGGTAGTATGCCCCGGTTAGGCTATGTTAGGTTAGGTCCCGGTAGTCTGCCCCGGTTAGCCTATGTTAGGTTAGGTCCCGGTAGTTTGCCCCGGTTAGGTCCCGGTAGTCTGCCCCGGTTAGGCTATGTTAGGTTAGGTCCCGGTAGTCTGCCCCGGTTAGGTCCCGGTAGTCTGTCCCGGTCCTGTTATGTTAGGTTAGGTCCCGGTAGTCTGCCCCGGTTAGGTCCCGGTAGTCTGTCCCGGTCCTGTCATGTTAGGTTAGGTCCCGGTAGTCTGCCCCGGTTAGGTCCCGGTAGTCTGTCCCGGTCCTGTCATGTTAGGTTAGGTCCCGGTAGTCTGCCCCGGTTAGGTCCCGGTAGTCTGTCCCGGTCCTGTTATGTTAGGTTAGGTCCCGGTAGTCTGCCCCGGTTAGGTCCCGGTAGTCTGTCCCGGTCCTGTTATGTTAGGTTAGGTCCCGGTAGTCTGCCCCGGTTAGGTCCCGGTAGTCTGTCCCGGTCCTGTTATGTTAGGTTAGGTCCCGGTAGTCTGCCCCGGTTAGGTCCCGGTAGTCTGCCCCGGTTAGGTCCTGGTAGTCTACTGTGGTCTAGGTTAGGTTAGGTAATATTACTACTACTACTAATATTACTACTACTACTACTAATTATAATAGGAAGAGGTTAGGTTAAATAAGGCTTGGTTTGGTTAGGCTGTCGAGAAGAAGCCCAAAAAATTTTTTATTTCGCCTCTAAATCCAAAAAATGGCCCCCCCAAGCCCTTGTTTTACCCTCCCCCACCCCACCAACCACCCCGGCGGCTTACGACCTTATATATATTCGACAAAAATCGCCAACACCCCCATTTTAGCCAATCACAACTCACCTTCGGGCTACAAAACTTGGCTACAAAACATTGGTAACACTGCTTCTACCCTTCACACTTGGGCTAGAGGTGGCTAGAAGTGGCTACAACACCATGGCAACACTGCATTTACACATTCGAGTCATTTTCAATTTTCATCTACTATATTGCACACCTTTATACTTCACTTTACTCTACAGGATTTTTAAGAGTACTATTTCACTTTTAGTACACTTTATTCGTTTTCAAGGGCATTATTTTCATTTCATTTCATTGCAAATGTTTCTTTGTTTACATGTGTGTGTGAGAGAGAAAGAGAGAGAGAGTCGTAAGTATAGCCAGAACAAAAGCCTCAATTGGCAATACTACTACTACTACTACTACTACTACTACTACTAGTACTACTACTACTACTACTACTACTAATAATAATAATAATAATAATAATAATAATAATAATAATAATAATACAGGTAATAATAATAATAATAATGAATAATTTATAATCTATATATCTAATATATAATAGCATGGTGTATATAAACACGTTTTCTTTAGTGGTAGAAACGGGATAGAAAATTGGTTCAGTTCATCCCTATATAAGTCAGATTTCCCTGCCTCCCTGCCTGCCTACCTGCCTGCCTGCCTCCCTACCTGCCTGCCTCCCTACCTACCTGCCTGCCTGCCTCCCTACCTACCTGCCTGCCTGCCTACCTGCCTGCCTGCCTCCCTACCTGCCTGTCTGCCTGCCTACCTGCCTGCCTGCCTACCTGCCTGCCTGCCTACCTCCCTACCTACCTGCCTTCCTACCTGCCTGCCTGCCTGTTAAAACACGTTTTTTTGGCCAAAAAAACGTGTTTTAGCATTTTTTTTGCCTGAAAATTGATTTTTTTCTAGCACAGTACAAATCGCTTCTGAGACCCAAAAAACTCGATTTTTCGGTGTTTTTAGGCTAAATTTGGGATATAAACGGGTATCGAAGATGCATGCACAAATCGACTTTTTGGGCCAAAAAAACGTGTTTTAGCATTTTTTTTGCCTGAAAATTGATTTTTTTCTAGCACAGTACAAATCGCTTCTGAGACCCAAAAAACTCGATTTTTCGGTGTTTTTAGGCTAAATTTGGGATATAAACGGGTATCGAAGATGCATGCACAAATCGACTTTTTGGGCCAAAAAAACGTGTTTTAGCATTTTTTTTGCGTGAAAATTGAATTTTTTCTAGCACAGTACAAATCGCTTCTGAGACCCAAAAAACTCGATTTTTCGGTGTTTTTAGGCTAAATTTGGGATATAAACGGGTATCGAAGATGCATGCACAAATCGACTTTTTGAGCCAAAAAAACGTGTTTTAGCATTTTTTTCCTGAAAATTGATTTTTTTCAAGAACAGTGTAGACATGTACAAATGGCTTCTGAGACCCAAAAAACTCGATTTTTCGGTGTTTTTAGGCTAAATTTGGGATATAAACGGGTATCGAAGATGCATGCACAAATCGACTTTTTGGGCCCAAAAAACGTGTTTTAGCATTTTTTTGCCTGAAAATTGATATTTTTCTAGCACAGTGTAAACATGTACAAATCGCTTCTGAGACCCAAAAAACTCGATTTTTCGGTGTTTTTAGGCTAAATTTGGGATATAAACGGGTATCGAAGATGCTTGCACAAATCGACTTTTGGGCCAAAAAAACGTGTTTTAGCATTTTTTTTGCTTGAAAATTGAAAATTTTCTAGCACAGTACAAATCGCTTCTGAGACCCAAAAAACTCGATTTTTCGGTGTTTTTAGGCTAAATTTGGGATATAAACGGGTATCGAAGATGCATGCACAAATCGACTTTTTGGGCCCAAAAAACGTGTTTTAGCATTTTTTTTGCCTGAAAATTGAAATTTTTCTAGCACAGTACAAATCGCTTCTGAGACCCAAAAAACTCGATTTTTCGGTGTTTTTCGGCTAAATTTGGGATATAAACGGGTATCGAAGATGCATGCACAAATCGACTTTTTGGGCCAAAAAAACGTGTTTTAGCATTTTTTTTGCCTGAAAATTGAATTTTTTCTAGCATAGTGTAGACATGTACAAATCGCTTCTGAGATCCAAAAAACTCGATTTTTCGGTGTTTTTAGGCTAAATTTGGGATATAAACGGGTATCGAAGATGCATGCACAAATCGACTTTTTGGGCCCAAAAAACGTGTTTTAGCATTTTTTTTGCCTGAAAATTGATTTTTTTCTAGAACAGTGTAAACATGTATAAATCGCTTCTGAGACCCAAAAAACTCGATTTTTCGGTGCTTTTAGGCTAAATTTGGGATATAAACGGGTATCGAAGATGCATGCACAAATCGACTTTTTGGGCCAAAAAAACGTGTTTTAGCATTTTTTTTGCCTGAAATTTGAAATTTTTCTATCACAGTACAAATCGCTTCTGAGACCCAAAAAACTCGATTTTTCGGTGTTTTTAGGCTAAATTTGGGATGTAAACGGGTATCGAAGATGCATGCACAAATCGACTTTTTGGGCCAAAAAAACGTATTTTAGCATTTTTTTTGACTGAAAATAGAATTTTTTCTATCACAGTACAAATCGCTTCTGAGACCCAAGAAACTCGATTTTTCGGTGTTTTTAGGCTAAATTTGGGATATAAACGGGTATCGAAGATGCATGCACAAATCGACTTTTTGGGCCTGAAAATTGATATTTTTCTAGCACAGTGTAAACATGTACAAATCGCTTCTGAGACCCAAAAAACTCGATTTTTCGGTGTTTTTAGGCTAAATTTGGGATATAAACGGGTATCGAAGATGCATGCACAAATCGACTTTTTGGGCCCAAAAAACGTGTTTTAGCATTTTTTTTGCCTGAAAATTGAAATTTTTCTAGCACAGTACAAATCGCTTCTGAGATCCAAAAAACTCGATTTTTCGGTGTTTTTAGGCTAAATTTGGGATATAAACGGGTATCGAAGATGCATGCACAAATCGACTTTTTGGGCCCAAAAAACGTGTTTTAGCATTTTTTTTGCCTGAAAATTGATTTTTTTCTAGAACAGTGTAAACATGTATAAATC
>JAWZYT010007453.1:5000-19406 GCA_034508575.1 Petrolisthes manimaculis | reverse complement strand
CGTCATTTTGCATTAGTTTTCCCCTGAGTTCGGTTTTCATCAGGCGTGCTGCTGCTGCTTCCTCGCTCACTTTCTCTCTTTCTCTTATATTTTTTCTCACTAATTTTCTCACACACATTTTCTTAAATTTTTCACTCTATCTCTCATGTGTTTTCTCTCTCATTTTCTCACACACATTTTCTTTAATTTTTTATCTCTCATGTATTTTCTCTCTAATTTTCTCACACACATTTTCTTTAATTTTTCACTCTATCTCGTCATGTATTTTCTCTCATTTTCTCACACACAATTTCGATAATTCTCACTTTTGTCTTCATTCTCTCATTTTGCATTTTTTTAATGTCTCTCTCTCTCTTTCTTATTATTATTATTTTTTTCCACCTAACACACCTTATTTAATTCATCCACTTTCCATCCCTCCACATAGCACTCCACCTTATATTTCCAACCCACCCTTACACACACAGACACACATACACACAATGCACATAAGATCACCACCACACACATATATACACACACACACAATGCACATAAGATCACCACATATCACCACACACACACACACACACAATGCACATATCACCACACACACACACACACACAATGCACATATCACCACACACACGCACACAAAATTAAAACACACACACACACACACACACACACACATACACACACTCAGTCAAGCTTAAACTCGTCACTTCCAATGTTTTTTTTATCTTTTCTTCCAGTTTTTTTCTGCCTTTCCTTCCTACGGTAGGCTACCTGCTTTTTCCCTCCCCTTCCCCTTCATTCATTACCTTCAATTTTCTTCTCTCTCTCCCTTCCTCCATTTCTCATTTCCTCTCTCCCGCCTCTCCCCTTACTTCCTTCATTCCTACTTACATCCACGTCTCTCTCTTTCTCTCTCTCTCTCTCTCTCTCTCATTTTGCTTTTCATCAATTTTTGCATCTTTTCTTTCATTCATCTCTTTGTTTACTCATTCATTTCATTTCTTCTTTCTTCGTTCAAATCATTCGTTCTACCATTCCTTTCTTCCATCTTTTATCCCTGCATTCTTCCATCCTTCTTTCCTTCCTTCCTTCCATTCTTTCTCCATTTATTCTTCTTTCTTTCATATCACTCACTCAATTTCTTTGTTTCTTCACATTTTTTTAGCTTGGTATAATTTCGTTCAATATTCTCTAAGCTCATCTTCCTTCCTTTTTCTTTTCTTCATCCTTTAATCCTTCCCCCCTTCTCCTCTCTTTTCCTTCTTACACTTCTCACACTCTCTTTCCTCCCCTCCTTTCCCATTGCTTATCTCCTACCTACCACCATCCCTCCCTTCTCAAACCCTCCTTCACTTCCTCCTTCCCAAATTTTCCCTTGACCCTCCCTCCCTCCCTCCTTCCTTTTCCCCTCCATTTCTCTTCTCTCTCTCTCTCAAGGCGTGGAAGGAAATAGGGCGTGGCTAAAGAGACTGTGAAATTAGCTGGTGAGAGAGAGAGAGAGAGAGAGAGAGAGAGAGAGAGAGAGAGAGAGAGAGAGAGAGAGAGAGAGAGAGAGAGAGAGAGAGAGAGAGAGAGACTCAAAAATAAATCCGAAGTAAATGGAGAAGGTAATGAAGAGAGAGAAAGTACGAGTGGAATGAGATCCACAGTAAGAATGTCAAGCACACCCGACCACACACACACACACAACTCTCTTTCTCACTCTCACTCTCTCTCTCTCTCTCTCACACACACACACACATACAGACGTTCGGTAGTCCAAGCAAAACACTCTTCAGTCGGTTGTATTTGGCGGGGTAGGTTGGTTGGTTTGGTTGGTGTGGTGAGAAGAGAAACATCCCAGCTCAGACGAGGATGATCAATCGGCCACAACTTGACTATTTTCTAACGTCTTGCAAAATTGATGGTCTATGTCCCGCCAAAACACATCCACCCTATTTACAGTTTAGAGAGAGAGAGAGAGAGAGAAAGACAACATGAGCATTCAAACTACTTCGGTCTATTTAGGGGCGAGGCGAAACCGCAACTTTCCGATATAATCAAACCAACCCACCAACCAACCAACCCACTCAACATCCAACTCACCCATAAACCAACTAAAGAACCAACCTAACCACCAAAAATAACAAAAAACAACCCACCAACCAACCCACCAACCAACTAACCAACCAGCCAACCCACAAACCCACCAACAAACCAGCCAACCCACCAACCAACCAACCAGCCAACCCACAAACCCACCAACCTACTGCCAGACTGGTACATACGATTTGCTTAACTACCTTCCTACAGTCGAGGTGAGAAGTTGGTGCATTTTATTTACACAGTGACGCCTCTTGGTTGGTTGGCTGACTGGCTGGCTGGCTGACTGGCTGGTTGGCTGGCTGGTTGGTTGGCTGACTGGTTGGCTGGTTGGTTGGTTGCTTGGCTGACTGTTTGGCTGGTTGGTTGGTTGGTTTATGGTTGGATGGTTTATGGGAGGCTTCGTGTCACTTGCTTACTTATTTCTCACACTTTTCTCATTCTGGGGTTCATCGCCTCCACCCACACTGAAACACAAACATACACACACACACACATACCTCGCACGCACACATACCTCGCACGCACATACATACATACACTTATGAAAATATACAGAAGCATTTTACATCATAATCATATACTGTATACACATAATTATGATCACCAAATTTTCACAAAACATTATAAACATATAGCCTGTACACGTATAGTACTAAAATGTATATAATATATACCGGTATATTATGTAGTGTTAAGAGAGAGAGAGAGAGAGAGAGAGAGAGAGAGAGAGAAACACATCTGGGAGCTCAAGTGATGACATCTTTTCCCGAAAATCTTGGCTTGTGTGTGTGTGTGTGTGTGTGATGCTGGTCGTTCTCTTCCTCTCTTTGATTTCCTCCTTCCTTTAACCTTGTAATTTTATTCTCTCTATCATTTCTTGTGTCATTCCATCCTTCCTTCCTTCCTTCCTCTTCCCTTCTTTCTTTTTATCAAACTTTCTTCCTTTCTTTATTCTTACCATTTTTATCTCCATTCCATCTTCTTTTCTAATTTTCTTACTTATTTCTTTCGTTTCATCATTTACCTCCTCTTCTTCCTTCCACAACACAACATTCATTCACTAACAGAAACACAACATTCACAAACACAACACAACATCCACTAATACAACACAACACATAACATTTAAAAAATATAACACAACATGACATTCACAAACACAACATGACATTCACAAACACAACACGACACACACATTCACTAACACAACACACAGAACACAACATCCACTAATACACATGACATTCAAAAACAACGACACACACATTCACAAACACAATACACACAACAATCACAAACTAAACACAACACACACACACATGCAACACAACATAGCCTATCACTAATACAACACAATTAGGCTATCGTTCTATACATGATATTCATAACCATATGAGCGTTAGCCTACATTGAAAAATACACATCTAACACCATAATATTCAGTTACATGCTCTCTCTCTCTCTCTCTCTCTCTCTCTCTCTCTCTCACACACAAAAAAAAATGGGTAAAACTGACTTAGCTGCACTAACACAAGCACCTCTTGGCGCTTATTACACACATGTGAACGCTCGCTTACTCACACACACACAACACATGAACCAACAACTCACAACACATGTGTACCCACTCATGCATACACGTGAAAACCGGTACATAGATATATTAGGCACATTGAACACAGTGCAGACATAAACCCAAGTATATACACCTCACTCATTGGCACACACACACACACATAATAAGCACCCACTTCAAGAACACACAAACACACAGGCAAGAAGGAGCACCTATTTCGATGAGGGTAATTGGGCAAGAGTTGCACCTTACATAGCCTAGTGTTGTGTGTGTCCCGTCTCTCCCTTCTTGTATCCTCCAAGCCAAGGCCTATAGGCTACTAGGCTATAGGCTATACCGTACCGTCGTCTCCTTCATTTCAACAGTTAGCCTAGTATCTCCTGTCTCTACCATTCCTATCCTCTAGGTTTTCCTCAACCATATAGCTACATTTATCGAACACTCCAGTTCTCGTACTGCTAGGCTTTTATATCTTTACCTCAACCATTACCAGCCTTTTTATGTGTTTATTCTTCCGTCTTTACCACTTCCATTCTCTGCCACTTCCTCTTTGTGTTTCTTGTTCTTCTATCTCTGTTGTTTCCAACATCATCTATTCTATCTTATCTCTACCATTCCAAGCTGCTTTCTTCCTCTCCACCCCCCTATTTATTCCACCACCTCCTCTCCACCCATTTACTTCTAACTAATATTTCCCCTCCACCCATTTACTTCTAGCTACAGTCTCCTCCCCACCCATTTATTTCTATCGTACTGTCTTTTCCCTTCCCCACCTACCTCCCTCCTCCAGTCTAGCCTAGTCATTATATAGATCGGGAAAAGAGATGGTACTACACTAGGCTACCCGCCCATGCATGCAAGAGGAGGAACACGCCACCAAAGAATTTACTGTTTCATAAACCTCTTCTATATACGTTACAGGTTCTCTCCTAGGCTACACTCTTGAGAAAACAACAAAAATGTAATGCTAATGTTTTTTTATCACTATCTTTCTCATTACATATCTCTTGTCACTCATGTATTATCTATGCATCAATCTCTCTCTCTCTCTCTCTCTCTCTCTCTCTCTCTCTCTCTCTCTCAGAACGGATATGTAAGACACGGTGCATTTTCGCCAGTTAAAGGGGCTACTAGCTATGTTGTTAAATCTGAAGCTACTGATTCCTCCAAACTATTCCAAGCAACAGTACACAGTTATTGTTCATATGGTCCTGTTTTCCAGACATATTTTGGAGGAATCACGACACTCCAATGTATCAAAAGTATACTAAGCTATTCCCTTAATTATACCTTATGAAAAATGAAGTCAGGGAGTTGACAAGGGAGGTTCCGGTGAGGCTGTGGTGGTGTCTTGGTAATTAATTGTGTGTGTGTGTGAGAGAGAGAGTTATGAATGTGTTTGTGAAACTAAATGTGTGTGTGTATGAGAGAGAGAGTTATGAATGTGTTTGTGAAACTAAATGTGTGTGTGTGTGTGTTCTGTAGCACTTCCGCCTCATAGTTGCACTTCCTGTTACCTCATATCTCTCTCTCTCTCTCTCTCTCTCTCTCTCTCTCTCTCTCTCTCTCTCTCACATACACACAATTTTCATTTTTAGCCTATTTTTTAAAATTTCCTCAATACATTTTTATTATTATTACAAAACACTATTTTTATGTTTATCTTATTTTTATATACCATATTTATTTTTTCATTTTTTGAGTGGGTCGGGCAGGATGTGTTAGGGAGTGTGGAGAGCAAGAAGGGAAAGAGACTGTGTGTGTGTTCGAATCCCTGTCTGAAATATTATGGATAATTATGGTCTAGCTAAGAGGAGGGGGGGTAGGGGGGTAGGGAGGAAGATAGGGGTGGGGAGAGGCTAATGGAGGAAATGTAAGAAAGTGAAGGAAGGAAGGAAGGAAGTGCCTCAGTGGGTCCTGGTAGGTAATCAGTCACGTCACGTCACGAGTTAGGACGAGGCCTTCCCAATTTCTTCATATGTGGACCAAATGTTTGTTGCGAGCGGGGAAGTGTGTGGTTGTTGTTGTTGTAAGTAGTACGGTAGTAGTAATAAGCTAGTAGTTGTAATAGTAGTAGTAGTAGTTGTTGTTGTAGTAGTAGTAAGCTAGTAGTTGTAGTAGTAGTTGTAAAAGTAGTAGTAGTAGTAGTAATAGGCGGGTGAATAAAAAGTATAGAGTTGGTGGGTGGGTTGGGGAGGTGGTAGGCAGAAGGTGTACTGTACAGTTAACTCTCTCACTCTCACTCTCACTCTCTCTCTCTCTCTCTCTCTCTCTGTAATTCATCTTCATCCATCACCTCTAATAAATCATCTCTCTTCCTCATCTTCCTCCCTCCCATCTTTCTCACTCCTCTTTTCCTGTTTGGTGTTTTTTGTGTCTTTATTAAGCGAAGCATGACGGAGGGGGTGAGAGAGAGAAAGAGAGAGAAGAAACATGCAGATAAATATATAAGATAGACAGACAGAGAAAGATAAAAAAAAATGAAAGGAAATGAGGGGAGTGGAAGAGGTAAGGTGAGGAAGGGTGGAAAGATGATAAACGATAAGAATAGGAATGAAGAGGGAGTGAAAATTGGAGTGACAGTGACGGAAGATGAGAGAGTGAATAGATGGATGGATTGATGGAAGTGGAAGAGTGAAGATGGAGAGCGAATGAGTTAAAGTAGCAATAAAGAGAGAGAGAGAGAGAGAGAGAGAGAGAGAGAGAGAGAGACTTGGCACGAGAAGGAAACATCATTCTCGATTTAATTTTATGAGCGGCATTATTGCTTGTGGTAAACTTTATCTCCCATAATGTTGAGGACGAGGTGGTGGAGGTGGTGGTAGTGGTGAAGGAGAAAGAGTAAAAGATGGTGTTGGTGGAGGAAGAGTAGATTGTGGTGAGGAGGAAGAAGTAGAGTAGGAGATGGAGTACCGGTATGTTGTCAAAGATGCTGTTATTGTTTATGGACACACACACACACACACACACACACACACACACACACACAGCAGCAGCAACCTCAGAAATATAGAGGGTATAAGGGCGTGCTCTTGTCAGATAAAATTCAACATAAGTGGTGGTAATAAGTCAAAGAGGCAGTAAGACACCAACGTAAACCACGGAAATAAACCCATTGGACAACACTCAATCATTTCTTAAGTACCAATTATACGACTCATGCGAAATCACAACATCACTTTGAAGTATAGCCTAATGGTATTTATGCTATTATTATAGAGTAAGTTAGGCTATAGCTACACACTGTAACCTTCACCACACATGGAATATTATACCAAACAATAGGTGGTACAGCCTAGTAATAATGCGCCACATTTGGACTCATCAAAGAAAATAATATATTATAATAAATAAACAACACACTGTAACAAACAATAGGTGTAATATATTTTGGTACTCACCGAATGAAGAGTTCTTGTGCAGTATTATTGTTTTCTCCTCTTGTCAAATGTGTCCAGTATCCCTCATATGTTTTATATTACAAACACACTAAAGAGTCACATCCCTCTTATAAACACACTCTGAAGCACTGAAATCACACACACAATTACCATTTTATTTTTTCTATATACCTCGACCTCGGGACTGTATGTATTTTCAATTATCGATTCACATATTTCATTTAGGCCTATAATTATTCATTTTTATATTATTTTCAATATTTGACGCTTTTAAATGTCCAAAAACACACCTTTAGTTCAGTGGCTTCAATATTCCCACGAAAAAAAAAACAAGAGGCGACAATGTTACTTATTATTACTCTCAGCAAAGTTAATTTAAAGAAAGTACACCTTAATATTAATTATTACCCTGGATATTAAATTACTATAGTCCCATCGCTGTCTGTCTGTGTCATGTATGTCTGTCTGTCTGTGCGTGTCTGTCTGTCTCCCTGTATCTGTCTGTCTGTCTGTCTCTGTCTGTCTATGCGTGTGTGTGCCTCTGCCTGTCTGTCTGTCCGTCTGTCTATCTATAACAAAAAGCTGGTTGGTAACATGTCACTGAGAGAGAGAGAAAAGGGGGGGTAAAGTAACTGAACAGCCTGCTGGAGGAAGGAAACAGACAGTAGATTGAAAGAAGGGGAATGTGAGAGGGAGGAAGAGCGGTTTAGGATACACTCCCCAGGGTGTAGTGAGGAAATTGGCTGTTGAGGAGAGAGGGAGAGAAAGAGGGAAGAGGATATGTAAAGAAAGGAAGGTGAGAGAAAGATGGTGTCGGAAGAAAGGGAATGTGAGAGTAAAATGGAGTAGGAAGAAAGGGAATGTGAGAGGAAAATGGAGTAGGAAGAAAGAGAAAGTGAGAGAAAAATGGTTTAGGAAGAAAGGGAAAGTGAGAGAAAAATGAAGTAGAAAGAGTAGGGAGAGGGAGAGAAAGATGGAGTAGAAACAAAAGGAAAGAGAAAGATGGAGTAGGCTAAAGGGAGAGGGAGAGAAAGATGGAGTAGAAACAAGTCGAAAGAGAGTAAGATGGAGTAAGGGAGAGGGAGAGAAAGATGGAGTAGAAAGAACAGGGAGGATAACTATAGGGAGGAAAAAGGAATGAGATACAACACACACACACAGAAGGACATTGGTGCGTGTTTAGAGTCCCAAGGCGCCAAACACCTCGCTAACGTCTCTTCCCCTATCCATCTATACCACTCCCCTCCCATCCCCCACCTTCCATATCCATTCCTGCCACCTTCCCTTACCCCTACCCCTAAAGTTAGTCCCCTACCCTGACATGCCCTACACTTGGCGTTCATAAACCAGGGCAACAGTCAAACACGCCGGCAGGGGAACCACACACATACACACACACACTACTCACAAGAGGGGAGGACAAACACACACACACTACTCACAACTGACTGAACTGAGTCACAAGAGGGGTTCGGTTAGGTTAAATCAGGTGAGGTCAGACTAATTCTATTTAATTTTCTGTAGTGTTTTTCCGACGAATCTAGTTCAAATATGGCGAAAATGAAGTGTTTATGGAGATTGGGGGGGGGGGGGGGCGCAGGGGGATCGTATCTCCCCAAACATTAAAATCCGACGGCCTTGAACAATAAATGCATTAAAAAACACTATAAAACATTGCAATCTGCAAGCCTTCAGTCCAAACCTGATTATGGTCCAGCACTCGACTATTACCGAAATAACACAGTAATTAATTATTATCAGGTGCTATTTCAAGACCTTCCTACTCAATTACTTTAGTTAATTAATATTCAAATTCAAACTAATACTGAGTTCGCCATGTCTGAAACCAAGATCGCTACATAAACTTAACTTAAGATTAGATAACGACTGCAAAGAGGGTTTTTCACACTCGGCAGTATTTTTCAATGTCAATTCACACTTATATCACTTGTGGACCTCGTGGTTACCTACCTACCATATCACAGATTCACTTCATTGACTCTTCCTCTTGTTTCACACTCGCTACCGGTTGATTAATCCTTGTCTACGATAGACAAGGGGAGGTAAAGAGACCCAGGGACGAGATAAACACTTATTCACTGACTAGAGATGTTGAGGCACACTGCACTGGCTTACCAGCCTGGCTGTACGACCACGGGGAACGGCGTGGTGTCACACGGTCATTGGCGTTATGTAATCTTGGCGCGAAGTCGCGAACCTTCCTCGCCACCTACATACACACACTAGTCCGAATGCGCCTACGCTGACTGTCTTAACATCCTAATATAATTAATTATACACATCAGTCATACATGCAATTCTAATTAACGACGAATAATAAATTCTTACAATTTTCAACTTCATGATATCATAATGGAAGCTGTCTTCGGTACGATTCACCCCCAGCAACAATATCGCCAAGCATACGAACAATTTGACTGTTGAGGGACGCTAGCTAACCCCACTTCCTATCACTTGTAATTATTATGAATAATGAAAATAATTATCTTATAAATACCATTTGTTTGCAATATCCTTTGTGAGAAGCCATACCTTTATTATTGCATCATAAAACAGGAAGAGAACTTTGTGGTGGTGTGAAGGAGAGTGTGTATGTTTCCACCAATGTTGTGCCAGAATCACTTATTTTTATTACATTTTGAAAAATTCAGTTTTTATGCTTACTTTCAGTGTTTGAAGAACAACAATATATATTTTATACATTCATTAAATGTAAAGAGCAATCAATAGAAATCCATGTAGTACTGATAACAAAATAATAAAACATATTTCAGGAAATAATATGGCAACACCTGTACTGCCATCCCCATCCCTCCCTGCATCTAGCCATGGAGGTATAATACTAGATTATACCTCCATGATCTAGCCTACTTGTGTGAATATTGTGTTGGCATTGGACACAGATCTTGTGTTTTAAAACCAATATCTCTTACAATCGTTGAGTTGTGATCTGGCTGTTGTCTTTATGCGATAACAGTCCATGTTTGCCGACTCAGAACAAATTCATTTTTTTTAAGGTCGGCTGTGATCTGGGGCATTCGTACTATGTGTGATACGGGCTTTAAAAGTAAATAAATAAAATGAAAGAATGGACAAAACAAGGTGAAAAAATGCCCTCTAGTCGCGTTAATAAACCTATCTATATTATAACAATGATAAAGGCCTTTACTTTACGATCTGTTTTTCTAGAGAGATCTGTTTCTTATCTCAAATGAGCTTATTAAAGAGGCCGCCTGGTCCCTCCTTCGCTCAACACAGTGTAAGAGTGGTTTGTGTGTTTATTTTTGTATTCCGTTGAATTTTTTCCATCCGTCAGCATTGCCATCTGTTGATCCGTGTACCAGCCCTCCTTATCTAAATGAGGAGGGAGGGAGGGAGAGAAAGAGAGGGATGAGCGTCACAAAGGTGGGTAAGAAAGAGAGAGTATGGGAGGAAGAGAGGAGAGGGAGGTAGGGAGGGAATGGATGTAGCCTATGGACGAAGAGAGAGAGAGAGAGCATGTGTGTGTGTGTGTACTCATGTGACTATGTGTGTGTGTGTGTGTACTCATATGACTATGTGTGTGTGTGTACTCATATGACTATGTGTGTGTGTGTGTGTAATCATGTGACTATGTGTGTGTGTGTGTGTACTCATGTGACTATGTGTGTGTGCGTGTGTCAGTAACTGCATCTGTATCGGTATGTGTACAGTATACGTGTGTGTGTGTGTGTGACCTGGCTCATGCCACGCAGTCAGGTCAGGTCAGGTCAGGTTACTCTTGACCGGTCACGTGCCATTGTTGACACGTGCCTACTGACTTGACAAATGGAACTCCCTTTCCCCGGGACCCCTACACCCCTCCCTCTCCCCCCTTCACTATGTCAACAAAAGTCCCCATCCCCCCTCACCTCTCCATCCCCTATAACACTGACTTCTCCCTCTACTTCCCTCTGTTAGGTCAAACGTTTGGTAGGTCAGGGTAGATTAGGTCAGGCTATTGTATATACTGTAGATCAGAATAGGATAGATTATATAGGTCAGGATAAATTAGAGACAAACACTATTTTCATTTCTACCACACACCCTTTTTATTCGTCCCCATTCACCATACTTTATTATATTTATTATCCTCCTTCTCCCTCCCCATCTTTTCACCTGCACATTCCACCCACCTCTTTTTTCTCTGTTCCACCATCTCTGCATATGTGTAAATAATATAATGTGGGTATTACTACTATCCATCACGAGGTGCGACGATACCTGCCTCCCACTAGATGGATGGATCACCTCACTGGTAGGGAAGGGAAGGGAGGGAAGACAGGAGAACGGTGAATGAAAGGAAGGCAGGGAAACAGAGAAGAAAGGAAGGGGAAGGTAAGGAAGGCAGGAGAACGGAGAATGAAAGGAAGGCAGGGAAACAGAGAGGGAAGGAAGAGGAAGGTAAGGAAGGCAGGAGAATGGTGAATTAAGGAAAGGAAGGCAGGGAAACAGAGAAGGAAGGAAGGGGAAGGGAAGGAAGGCAGGAGAACGGTGAAATTAAGGGAAGGAAAGGAAGGCAGGAAAACAGAGAAGGAAGGAAGGGGAAGGGAAGGAAGGCAGAAGAACGGAGAATTAAAGGGGAAGGGAGGAAAGAAAGGTAGGGAAACTGATAATAAAGGAAGGGGAATGGATGTATGTATGTACTGTATGTATGTATGTAGGTGAACTGTATGAAGACTATTTGGTTCCTCTACATTATACCAAGAAACAGCTCCTGTGTTCGTAGGAAACTCTTGTTGCCTGGCATAGTTTGGGGCATTCAGTAGTCCACCGGTATACACTCACTCTTTCATTTCATTATATTACTTCTTTTATCTTTCTATTCCTTTCTATTCCCTTCCCTCTGCTCCTCTTCCTTCCTTCCTTCCTTCTCTTCTTCCCTCTTCAATCACCGTTTTCTCTATTCCTTCTACTATTGCCTCCTCATTTCTTTTACCTTCTCTCGTTCATTCATTTCGTTTCCTACCCTTTCCTTCTTTTCTCTCCCTCCCCACCACGACTCCCCCTCCCCTTCCCTCCTTCTGACCACATCCCTCTCCCTTCCACCGCCACATCCGCTAACCTGCATTTCATCTACTCACGCGCACTCACATATGCACTTATATATATATACACACACACACACACACACACACATACACACACACACACCTATATATATATATATATATATATATATATATTCACTTACCAAATGAACGCTCTTATTACAAACAAACACATGCATAGTCACACACACACACACACACACACACACATATATTTACTTACTGAATGCATGCTCTTATTATAAACACACACATGCATAGTCGCATACCACATACACACACACTTATTATAAACACACACACACACACACACACCACTTCTCCCCCACTCAACACCCCCCACCTCCTCTTTACCCCCACGCCACCTTCAACCCCTGTAAATTCCAGGCCTGACCCCTGCAGAGGATGTGGTGTCAGTGGTAGGCCTAGAGAACCTACCACTTACCCAAGGCCTACACACACACACACACACACACACATACATACTGAGACATAATTATACACTCGCATACACGCTTGCAATAATATATTCATAAATGTATACACACACACACACACATACACACACACACACACACACAAATATATATATATATATAATGCATGCGTGACCATTCGTATATAATTATACATAAATATTAGTATTAACATGTTTCCCTTCATATATAATTATACATAAATATTAGTATTAACATGTTTCCCTTCATATATAATTATACATAAATATTAGTATTAACATGTTTCCCTTCATATATAATTATACATAAATATTAGTATTAACATGTTTCCCTATACACAGGACACGGGAGGGCCCGGCTATTACCAGGAGAGAAGCGGCCACTACGGTGACTCTGGCAGTAGCTTCACGCCCCTGTCAGGTAAGTTCAACCCACAACAACAGAACTTTATTGTATGTTTCTCTAATGTTATTTATTCCTCCTTCCTCCCATATATATTCTTCATAACTTTCTCCTTTTACCACTACACTCTCTCCCATGTATGTACATACCTTACTTCCTCCTCCTCCCTCCCATATAATATTATATCCTTCCTAACTTTCTCTTTCTACCCTCTCTCCCATATAGGGGAGTAGGGGAGTAGGTGGAGCGGGGCATAGAATATACAACAACAAGTAACAAGTAACAAGTAACCTTCCTGCCTCCTCTTCCATCCCATATATATCCATCCCAACTCTCTCCTTTCACCACTACCCTTTCCATGTACTCCTTCCTTCCTCCTCCTCCCTCCCATATCCTTCCTAACCTTCTCCTTTCACCCCTACCCTTCCCATACACCTTCCTTCCTGCCCATTTAACTCTAACAATCTCTTCTCAACCACTACTACTTCCCTCTCCTACAACCTCTTCCCTCCTATAACATTCTCCTCTCATCCCTCCCCTCTACACTTTCTTCCAACATACTAAAATATCCTACGACACATTTCATATATTTTTGACTCGTCTCGCGGCACTCGGGTTTTGGGTTACTGGGATGGCACTCACAGGGTCTCTATGGGTTACCACTCAAAGTCTTGTCCGTGGCCACTCGAGGTGTTGCTGCCACTCACTCGAGGTGTTGCTGCCACTCACTCACTCACTCACTCACTCATTCACTCAAGGTGTTTGTTTGTGTTGCTGTCATTCTGAAGGTGTTATTAATTAAATGGAACTCTGTTGTACCATTTTGTGTTGATTATAATCAGTAGATTTTTGCTACCACTTCATAGCTCTCTCTCTCTCTCTCTCTCTCTCTCTCTCTCTCTCTCTCTCTCTCTCTCTCTCTCTCTCTCTCTCTCTGTATAAAGCTACTGTGTGTGTAGCTACTGTACGTATGTAATATGATAGGTAGCGTCATGGGTTGTAAAGTGTTGATACGTATTCTGTATGTGTGTGTGTAATAGGATAGGTAGCGTCATGGGTTGTAGAGTGTTAATACGTGTTGTGTTGATATATATATACTGTACTTCATCTGTACAACTCCCACACTAGATTCTCACGCCTTCCTTTCCTCACCACTCTGCATTCCTCTCTCTCTCTCTCTCTCCTCTCTCTCTCTCTCTCTCTCTCTCTCTCTCTCTCTGCACACACTTCCTTCCAATATTTACCTTTTTCTCCCGTTCGTTCTATTTTCCTTCTCCCTTGCTTTCTATGCATCCTCTGACTTTATAATTCCTTCTCTTATTATTCACCTCCTACTTTCTTTACTCCATATTTCTACCTTCTCCTCTATTCTTATTTCAGCTCCTCTCATCCTCTCT
>JAWZYT010007452.1:0-17500 GCA_034508575.1 Petrolisthes manimaculis | reverse complement strand
AGAAGGGAAGGGAAGGATGGATAGAAAATAAGGAAAGGAAGGAAGGATAGAAAATGAGGAAAGGAAAGGAAGGTCAGATGGAAATGTAAAGGAAGGAACGGAGGGAAGGAAGGAAAGATAGAAAATGAGGGAAGGAAGGAAGGATAGAAAATGAGGAAAGGAAAGCAAGGTAGGCTGGAAATGTAAGGTAAGGTAATGTAAGGGAAGGGAAGAGATGGGCTGGTAGGCTAACATCAAATGACCAACCCAGCCAGGATGTTATAGCTCTAAACCCCCCTGTGGCAATTATCCTGTTAAAGTATACTGTACGGTACTCTCTCTCTCTCTCTTCCTTTTCCGTCTTCTATCTAGCTTTCCCTACTCTCTCTCTCATCATTCTACCCTTTCTCTCTCTCTTTCTCCTACCTTCCATACCACAATCTACTGTGCTTTTATCTTTCCTACCTCCCCCCCCCCCCCCCTGGCCGCATATTTGGGTTGGGTTATGCAGATTCCACCACCACCACCACCAATACCCCCGAGGCCACACCAGCCAGCCTCTCTCATACCACCCATCGTCTCTCTCTCTCTCTCTTTGATACCACCCACCTCCCCCTGGTGTTCAGTTGCTTGGAATAGTTTATGGAGGAAATATTCAGTTGCTCCAGATTTATTAGTATAACACAAAAAAATGTCCCTCCTTAATTAACTAACTAACGAACTAACTAACTAACTACAACTGCGAGTAAATAAATAAAAACAAACTATACAAGTGAACAACAAACAAACATCTTCATTCATTTACCTTCCAGCAGCAACAACAAGACTCGAGATAAATATGTTTGTACCTTTCTTCACATACTAATTAATTTATCCATGACGTTTGCTAATTAGGAACACTGTAATGCATGAACTGAAACATATAAGTACAACCAACCACCGTGTCGTAAATAATGTAGCATCATTAATTAGTTTAGTAGAGGGAGGGGCTAGGGGGATGGGGGCTAGGCATAGGATTGGGTTGTGTTGTGTTGTGAGAGAGAGAGAGAGAGAGAGAGAGAGAGAGAGAGAGAGAGAGGCAAGGCACAGAGTATAATAGTGTTGTGTTCTGTGTGTGTGTGTGAGAGAGAGAGAGAAACAATAGCCTGACCTGACCACAGACCTGACGGGGACTGTTTAAACCTGACCTCAGCACCAAAAATACTCATCAGCAATTTCAGCATCCAGCATCAGAGAGAGAGAGAGAGAGAGAGAGAGAGAGAGAGAGAGAGAGAGAGAGAGAGAGAGAGAGAGAGAGAGAGAGAGAGAGAGAGAATACAACTCTTATAGACACAATTATAGCTAATATATAAAATGATAAATGGACTAAAAGTTAATTAAATAGCTCTGATTGAATTCGTTCCATGTACACACCGAGTGACAATGTAACTGCAAATTAATCTACCTTTCTCTCTCTCTCTCACACACACACACACACACACACTGAGGGGTAATATTTTCTGCTTCTTGTACACACGGTTCTCTCTCTCTCTCTCTCTCTCTCTCTCTCTCACACACACACACACAAACACTGAGGGGTATTATTTTTTTAGTTTTTTATTTAGAGAGAGAGAGAGAGAGAGCCGTGTGTAAGAAGCAGGAGATAAGCAACACAAAGCAAAATGACTCAGTTGTTATCAGTTGTTATCAGCGTTTGGGGAGCGGCA
The DNA here is from genome assembly GCA_034508575.1 of Petrolisthes manimaculis. Lineage (NCBI taxonomy): Eukaryota > Metazoa > Arthropoda > Malacostraca > Decapoda > Porcellanidae > Petrolisthes > Petrolisthes manimaculis. The sequence goes on along the minus strand of JAWZYT010007452.1, from coordinate 15,815 downwards.
ACAGTGGTGGACAGGCAGGAAAAGGAAAGTACAGGAAGGAGGGAGAGAGGAAGGAAGATGAGGGGGAGGAGGGGAGGAAGGAAGATGAGGGGGAGGAGGGGAGGAAGATGGGGAAAGGAGAGGAGGAAGGAAGATGGGGAGAGGAAGCTGGGGAGAGGAGGGGAGGAAGAGAGAGGAAGATGGATGGGGAGGAGGAGAGGAAGTGGAAAATGGTAGTGATGAAAAGGAAGTGTCGACAGATGAGGAGAGAGAGAGAGAGAGAGAGAGAGAGAGAGAGAGAGAGAGAGAGAGAGAGGATTTAGGGGTAAACTTAATAAACTTTCATCTAGGGAATTTAGAATATAGATAGAACATAATTATGGATACACAAAAATGGGTTAGGCTCCTAAATCAGATGCTGAACGTAAACTTATAAGTGTGTGTGTGTGTGTGTGTGTTTACGAATATTGTACTGAGACCTGCCCTACCCTTCCCACGTGACTGTTACCACCACCACGGGAAAGACGACCACCACCACGGGACGACCACCTGTCACGTATTTACTCCTCGATGCCGACTAGAACCTCTGCTGTGTGTATGTTCTGAAAGTCTTATTTTTTGTTTTTGTTTTTGTGTGTATGTTCTGAAGATCTTATTTTTTTTTTTTTTTTGTTTTAGTGTGTATGTTCTGAAGATCTTATTTTTTGTTTTTGTTTTTATTATACACTAGAAAAGTATAATTATTTTAACTTGGGTTGTGTGTTGTCTGTTCGTAAATTAGGAACCCAATGATTTGATATGCTTTGAAAACTGACTACAATTATTATCACGGTTATTTCACCTGTAGTTTGCGTGAGCTCGTGTGTGTGTATGTGTTTTTAGTGTGTGTGTGTGTGTGTGTTTAACCTGCTACAGCGACTGCCAACACTACCGTCCGACAACTCCAAACCCGACAACAACAGCAAAGAGAGAGACAACGACTGACCTGTTTTGGGGCGAGTTGAAACCAAGTCTTGAGGAGCAGGTCAAGTCTTGTCCTGTGGAAGGTCCTGGTGGTTTTGACGCTGATGAAGATGTCGTCCAGTTGTGTCTCTGGTCTGGTGGTCGCTGTGGCCACTAGTGTGTTCATGGCCCTCCATCTCTCCTCTTCCTGTCTCTCTTTCCCTCGGCCCTCCTCTTCCTCCACTTCCACACTCGCGTCTTTCCTCTCGCCCACCACCGCATTTCCTTCTCCTCCTGCAGTTAGTTCATAGTCACTTGCCAGGGATCTCGGGGCACGGTCCGGCCAGGCCTTGCTAAGTCTTGGGTATCTAAGGGCCTGGCTGGAGTGGCCCTGAACAGTTTCACTCGTCGCACTTGGGGCAAAATTTTGAAACACGACAACACAGAGCGTGACAGCCCCACACACTGCCACAGTCTGTTGCATAGCTGTACGAACCTTCACCCTCATTGTGCCCACCTCCTGTGGCCTCATAACATCGGCTAGGAGGCTGGGAGACAGCTGGGAATCGCTGAGAGTGGGGACATGACAGGAGACAGACCGAACAAAACCCTCCCTCTACGACGTTTGGAGGTTAACTGAGTCTCCGTGTGACTGTGTGAGCTGAGCATCATTTTCATTGGTCCTCTCGGGGCCCACAGACTCACTCACCGCTCAGTTGCCGCATAATGTTTTTTACGAGGTTATTTTTCAGTCTTCCTGCAATTGGCTATAGCTGGGTGTTGTTGTTGTTGTTGTATATGTGTTGTATAATGTGGAACTGTAGTGTGCCTTTGGTAACGTGACGTATTATATTTCGTAACATAATTATGCAAATACTTCTCCGATGATTATCACTGTTTAGACCTGTGTAACTTTACTTTCACTATTGTCTGAGAGAGAGAGAGAGAGAGAGAGAGAGAGAGAGTCATAAACCACCACATGTCTTACTGTACAAACGAATTGGCCAAACAAACAAACGAACATAAACCCTTTGTTTCATCGTAGTTTCTTTATGACAAGTTAAATAATGAGAGAGAGAGAGAGAGAGAGAGAGAGAGAGAGAGAGAGAGAGAGAGAGACTGGCAAAATCAAGTACACATAAACACACACAGAGAGAGAGAGAGAGAGAGAGAGAGAGACTGGCAAAATCAAGTACACATAAACAGAGAGAGAGAGAGAGAGAGAGAGAGAGAGAGAGAGAGAGAGAGAGAGAGAGACTGGCAAAATCAAGTACACATAAACACAGAGAGAGAGAGAGAGAGACGATGATAAGTGTGATGGAGACCAGCAGTAACGTATGGTATTGATCACTGCAGCTGCGTTCCCTTAGTGTCCTCTCTCTCTCTCTCTCTCTCTCTCTCTCTCTCTCTCTCTCTGTTCTCCTTCCCCTCTTTTATTGTCTCCTGCCTCCATCCTAACTTCTCTCCTGACCTTAACTTCCTCCCTCCATCCCTTCATTGTCCTCTCTCCCTTCATCTTCTCTCTCTCCCTTCCTCTTCTCTCTCTCTCCCTTCCTCTTCTCTCTCTCTCCCTTCCTCTTCTCTCTCTCTCCCTTCCTCTTCTCTCTCTCTCCCTTCCTCTTCTCTCTCTCTCCCTTCCTCTTCTCTCTCTCCCTTCCTCTTCTCCCTCCCTTCCTCTTCTCCCTCTCTCCTCCTTTTACCCTCATTCCTTCTCTCCCTCTTTCTCCCACTTTCCTCGTTCAATTATCTCTCCCTGCTACCCTTATCCCTCATTTCTCTTTATTATCTCTCGTCCCTAGATTACTATTTACTTTTATCTCCCTGAAATCCCTCCATCCCTATCAGCCCCTCTAATTAAATCAACCACCCACTCACCTCTCCACATCCCAAAATTCCTCTCTCCCAATTATTCCCTCTTTTTAAATCAACCACCCACTCACCTCTCCACATCCCAAAATCTCCCTCTCCCAATTATTCCCTCTTATTAAATATATCTTTCTATTTCCTTCAACCAACCACTCACCTCTCCAAATCAGTGTTGTCGTTTCCAAGCATTTCGTCCAAAGAAGGAAAATACTTTATCTTACCTGAACATACACAATACAGAATAATAATAATAATAATAATAATAATAATAATAATAATAATAATAAAAAAAAAACTTACACTACAATACACCAAGGACAAAAAAAAATTAATAATAAATAAAACGACAACATCTAGTAACAGTTTGATTTTTTTTAATATTAATAAGATTCCCAAAAAAAAAAAACAATAGGTCGATCGACATGATTTATTTATTTATGTATTTATGTATTTATGTATTCATATTTACTTAGTTATTCTTTTTAATAACGTGGAAGTCCTACTGGATTTGTTTATTATACGTTTTTAGTTTATTTTTTTTATTTCCATTTTGGATCTTAAACTCTAATGGAAGGAGTTGGTGTATGTTTGTTTGTTTGTTTGTTTGTTTGTTTGTTACGGACGAGGTGGTTGGTGGTTGGGTTGATAGGTTGGTGGTTGGTGGTTGGTGGGTGGGTTGATGTTGATGTAGTGGTAGCTGTTGTTGTTGTGGTGGTGGTGGGGTTGGTTGGTTTGTATAGTGGTTGTGGTGGTTGTAGTAATAGTTGTTGTTGTGATGGGGTTGATATTTTGGTTAGGTTGGTGTAGTGGTTGTGGTGGTTGTTGTAGTGGTTGTGGTGATGGGGTTGATTGGTTGGTTGGTGTTGTGGTAGTAGTAGTAGTTGTTGTTGTGGTTGTGGTTGGTTAGTTGGTTGATGTAGTGGTAGTGGTTGTAGTGGTTATTGATGTGATTGGGTTGGCTAGTTGATCGGTATATTGTTTTGTAAATTAATGTTAGTTATTGGTTGGTTGGTTGGTTGGTTGGTTAGTTAGTGTTTTGTGGTATAGTGGATGCCTGCATGTGGTAGGTATAATATAGATACTGTATAGTGGTAACTGGAGCAACAACAACAACCTACCACCACCACCACCACAACAACAACAACCACAACAACTACTACAACAGCAGCTACCTACCACAACCACAACAACAACCACAACAACTACTACAACAGCAGCTACCTACCACAACCACTTCAACAACTACAAAAACAACAACAGCAGCTACCTACCACAACCACTTCAACTACCACAACAACTACCACAACAACCACCACCACCACCATCAGTCTGGGATTTTTTGTTGCACCCATAACATATCATTACGTATTAAATGAACCTCCTTCCTTCTAGCATTGTAATGTAAACAAACCACTCCTGAACACACACACACACACACACACACACACACACACACACACACACACACACACACACACACACACACAGGCAGGCACAGGCACACCAATTCTAGATCGAACGGGTGAAGGCAAAAAGGATTTTATTCTGTCTATTATTTTTTTTTATATATAATTAGTTTAAAGAATTTCTATACACATTACAGTCCTCTCCCTAAAACACTGCAGTTTGGTTGTTGATGCCACACACACACACACACACACACACACACACACAGAAACACACAGAAACACACACATAAGTCACTTAGTTGTTTTACAAGGGTTTATTAAAGTTTTATTCTTTATTTCACTTATTGCGACGATCACTAAACGACTATTTAAAGTGTTTATAAATGTTATCAGGGAGAGAGAGAGAGAGAGTTAGAGAGAGAGAGTGAGAATGAGAGAGAGAGAGAGGAATTTTTGAGTGTCTGTTGCTCTCAAACTTGTACCCCTCACTCACTCACTCACTCACTCACTCACTCGTAATGTACAGTATGTGAGTGAGAATCAAGAGAGAGAGAGAGAGAGAGGAATTTTTGAGTGTCTGTTGCTCTCAAACTTGTACCCCTCACTCACTCACTCACTCACTCACTCGTAATGTACAGTACAATAATGTGAGTGAGAGTCGAGCACTATAGTTGTTTTGGAGTGAGATATGTAAGTACTGTAATGACGACGACGAAGAAGTAGCTAGTGTTGTTGTGGCCTCTCTTGACTTGCTAACCCTCAATCAAGTCTTGGTTGGCAATGAATGAGAGTAGAAGCTTTGGCAGGTTTTGGCAGACGGCAGAGTTGTTGACAGGGAGGGAAGACGCCGATATACTGAAGCTGTCAACTGTGGGTGTCGGGAGGAGGTGGGCTGGGTGGGTGGGTGAGCTTGGTGGGTGTAATGAAGATAGGGTGTAGACTGTGGTTAATACACTATGGTTAGATTTGAGGGTGCTGACTGACTGACTGACTGACTGACTGACTGACTGACTGTCTGACTGACTGACTGACTGTCTACTCCATTCTATCATTAATATAACAATGAACACAATAATTAACGTTGTGTATATGTGCTGTAATAATAGTCAGTTTTGATTTGATATTTTTCTTTTTTCAGGTATGTAGTAAGTGAGTGAGTGAGTTGTTTTCCCTCATGTAAGGTCTCCCAAATAATAAAAAGGTATGTGGATTTATTCAAGTATGTTCATATTTTTTACGTAAAGAAACAATAATGTGTGTCAGTCACCTCATGCCATCAACATCAACATCAACATCATCCCACAACAACATTTATCATATTCTCCTTTTCTATTTTTGTTATTAATACCAAGGGTTTATACTATGATACCTTATAGATCCCTACCTTCCTTTCTTTCTACCTTATCCAGCCAGCAGTCCACCCCTCTCCTCCCCTCTCCCTCCCCCCTTCACACACACACACACCCATTCCTCCAGAACCCCCACCACCAACAACGACAACACACACCCACACACACACACAAACTTCCCCAAACCTTCACCTTCACCACCAGCACCCACACCCACACACCCACACCCACTTTTTCCTCCCACAACCAAGTGAGCAATGTTCCCAATGGTGTCACTCATCATCATCATTATCATCATCATCATTATCACCATCCACCTGCTTCTGACCTCCTCACTGTTGTGTTATAATTATCTAGCGTTGACCTCAAGCCTGTAATGCATTCACTGTCTTGTTTATTTATCTTGGGTCGACGTCAAGTATATACAGTACACTGACGATATTCATTTTTATCTTACACTGGCACCGAGGATATTGTGTGTGTGTGTGTGTGTATGAGATGAACGTCACTGTAATCTTTCGTTGGTGGAGCTGACTGTATAAAATTATCATTCTTGGCGTCAAATCATAAGGGAATACTATTACTTCTGATGATGCCAGATATTTATAATGATAGTGTTACGCTGACCACAACCTGATATTAATGATGAAGTGTCTTTATATATGTCTGATGGGGTCATTTACGAACTCAATTGCAGCGACTTAACTTAATTAAACATGTGTAATAACCTCACGTATAATTCTATCCATTGTCTGTCTGTATGTCTGGGTTTAACAATGCGTCCGTTCTCCCTCCAGCCACCCACCCACCAACACACACACACATACACACACACAGTAGTGCACAGTTACGTACGTGGTGTGTTGTAATGCACGTATAGACTCCAGTGTTTATGAGGTGATGACAGGCAACTTGTTTCTTCGTACGTACACTGATGGTGGTCCGTGTGTTCATTGTCTTTTATTTTCTCCGTTCGTGTTGTTGTTTATTATTATTATTATTATCATCATCACCTTCATCATCACTGGAGCCTCATATATTCCTTCCCTTCGAACCTCTTCCTCAGTGCTTTGATTTTACTCTCACCCTTGCTCTTGTTCTCTCCCTTGCCCTTGCCCTTGTTGTCACCCTTGCCGTCACCTTTTCCTTTGCTGTCACCTTTTCCCTTGCCGTCACCTTTTCCCTTGCTGTCACCTTTTCCCTTGCCGTCACCCTTGCCCTTGGCCTCTCCCTTGCCCTTGTTATCATTTGCTTTATTAGCCTTACCCTCTCCCTTGCCCTGCCTGCCCCCTCTCTTGTTGTTGTTGTCATTGGAGTTGTTGTGGTCTTGTTTTTTGTCGTTGGCATCCTTTCTCCTGACCCCCTTGCTCTCTGGTTCCTTCCTGTTGTTGCTACACTTGGCACTGGCACTGGACTTGTTGGTTGGCACACTGGACTTGGCGCCGGCACTTCTGGCTGACACAGTACTCTTGTTGGACACCACACTCCTCCCCGACGTGGTGCTCTTGGTGGAGGCGACGCTCTTGTAAGACGCAGCACTCAGGGTGGAGGAGGAGCTCTTGACGGAGGTGGTGCTGGCGGCGCTGCGAAGGGAGGCAGACGAGGCAGAAGACTCCCTTCTCCCTCGCCTTCCACTGTTGCTTCGACCTCCCGGAGCTCCTGAAGGTGACACAGAGGGCGATCTGGATGTGGTGCCTGCCTTGAGACCACTGATGGAGCCCGACCCCCTGTTGTTGCCACCTGCCGCCGTCACAGCCTCGTTCACAGCAGCAATAACAGCCTCAGCAGTGGTGGGCGAGCGTGGGAGGCCTTGTATAGAGGTGGGGCGGAACGGGGCGGGGCTGAAGGGGGGCCTGGGGCTGGGTACACGGGGATGCTGGTGCTCGATCTGGCTCACCAACTTCTGGGCACACCTGCAGGCAACACACAGTTAACACAACAACATAAACACCACCAGGGAATATGTATGTAGGGGTGTGGGGGCCTATAGTGCATGCTGGCTCGTTGTGTGTGTGTGTGTGTGTGTGTGTGTGTGTGTGTGTGTGTTGTATTGTATTGTACAGGTATAGTCATGGAGTGAGTGTTGACTTGTGTTTTGGTTTTGGTGTGAGGGCAAAGTCTTATTTGTTGTTGTTGTTGTTGTTGTTGTGTTTGTTTTTGTTGTTGTTGTTGTGACATGTGGTAACTGCTTTCCCTGACCTGCTGTCTGACTGACTTAGAAAAGGACTTAGGGACTGACTACTGAGTGTCTGAGGGACTGAATGAATAAGGGACTTGTAAAAATGACTGAGAAAGGTTGGCAAGACAAAAAACTATATAATATATTTTGTTTAATCCTGTTAGTTACTAAGGGCAAAAATTGTTGAGTCCAAAAAATATCAACGTGACTCTGTGTTATGTAGGAATGAATATATGACTGACTTTAAAAATTTACTATGACTCTCAGCAAAAAATTAATTACAGTATTTCAAAAGTAAACATACATACATACATACATACATACATAATCTTCAATAATGATGTTTCTGTGTGATCAAAGGGAAGGAACAACAAAAAACAAAAAACGTATAAATATATATAGAGAGGAGAGTAATTATGATAAATAATAATCATAAGTATATAAGTATATATATATATATAAAGCATCAATCAACAGCTATACAACAAACAATGAGAGTTTCCATATAATATAATAATAATAATAATTGATCCAAAAAGGTTGTGCACATTTTCTGGGAGTGAGTGAGTGAGTGAGTGAGTGACTTAACTACAGTGAGAGATACATCATAAATATTTGGTTGAGGTGTTCCGAGGAGGAGGAAGAGTGACCTGTAGTAATTTTTTGGCACTGTTTGAGGAATATAGTGCCATGAACTTCAGTATTAGGAGCCTGTTGTTTGTTTGGCACTGTATGGGGAATATAGTGCCATGAACTTTAGTATTGGTGGTCTGTATTAATTTGTTGGCACTGTTTGAAGGACATAATAGTTTCGTAAACCTCAATAGTGGTGGTCTTGGTTATATTTTTTTATTTTTTATTTAATGTTAATAGTTAATAGTTAAATAATATGTTAATAGTTAATGTTAAATAGTTAATTGTTTGAGGAAAATTATATCGTGTATGAACTTCGAGAAAATGGATGGTGGTGTGTTTTTTTTCTTGGGGGTTGGGGTGTGTGGGGGGGAGGGGACACTATTTGAGTAAATCATTGGTGTGTTTTCACTTCACCAAGACCTTTTCCCACATACATTATAAAAGTAGTTGGTAAGATCCTAACATTTCCTCGGTCTACCTCAGGTGTGGTGGTGATAATTGTGGTGATGTGGTGGTGGTGGTGGTGGTGGTGGTGGTGGTGGAAGCTAGGGTTAGTGTGGTGGGGGTGGGGGTGGTGGTGGGGGTGGTGGTGGGGGGGAGGGGGACATCATGCTCATGCTACACACACAAATATACTGTATAATATTATGGTGGAATAGTGGGGGGGCGGGGGGAGGGAGGGGGGCAGCAGTTATAAAGGGGGTGGGGGGTGGAGGGGGTCAGGGAAGAGTAAAAAGAGGGGGGGAGGGGGGGGGGAGAGTCATGGCTGGGATGGATGCTACTACAGTCCTTATAATAGTTAATCATTTAATTAGTTAGTTCGTGTTTCTTCTAAATGAAATAAAGTTCATGAATCTGTGGAAATTATGCACGGTAGTTTATGACGCCTTTATGAGTCAGGAGTACCGGTATGTCTTTTATGAGTCATTACAGATCCGTTCATGTGACTCACTGAATCCTGAATGACGAACCTGTTGTTGTTGTTGTTGTTGTTGTTGTTGTTGTTGTTACATTGTGAGTTAATAGTTTTCATCGACTGGTGTAAGAATTATTTGTGCGTGTTAATTAATGTGTCAGGTTTCATGTGATAAGTGATGTTACCTGTACTCATATCCATTTACTCATAACCCTCTCTTAAACCTCTTTCTTAAAATTATACACTAAGTCGTAATTACCCTCTGTCAAATTATAATACCTTCTTTCAAATTATACTTTTATCCTCTGTCAAATTATAATATCATTTTTCTCTAATTAAACTCTGATTTGTTCACAAGTAATTTTTTTTTTTTTTTGCCCAACTTTCTGAGAGACTGTAGAAGCATCCTACAATGCCTTTAGAACTTTCATGAATTTTTTTTTTAGAGTATTGTTTTAGTGTAATATGATATTTAAAATTATATGTGTTGGAGTATTTTGTCCAGGGTGTGTTTTGTTTACATTTGGATGGTGGTGGGAAAGAGGGAGGGTGTGTGTGTGTCATATCGTGTGTTTACAAGTGTGTCTGTGTCTGTGTGTCATATCGTGTGTTTACAAGTGTGTCTGTGTGTGTCATATCGTGTGTTTACAAGTGTGTCTGTGTGTGTCATATCGTGTGTTTACAAGTGTGTCTGTGTCTGTGTGTCATATCGTGTGTTTACAAGTGTGTCTGTGTCTGTGTGTCATATCGTGTGTTTACAAGTGTGTGTCTGTGTGTGTGTCATATCGTGTGTTTACAAGTGTGTCTGTGTCTGTGTGTCATATCGTGTGTTTACAAGTGTGTGTCTGTGTGTGTGTCATATCGTGTGTTTACAAGTGTGTCTATGTGTGTGTGTGTCTGTGTGTGAGAATATAAAGTGTATAGGGGGTAGTAGTAGTGGTGGTGGTGGTAGTAGTAGTAGTAGTAGAGGACACAGGGGAAGATCATTATACAGTACAGGAGGGATGGGCTATATCAGATGACTCTATAATCTCACTTCCCTTCCATCAAAACCAATCCATCGTTCGTCAGTCTTTATAACCAACACAACACAACACAACCCAACTCAGGTAGGAAGGAAGGGTACAGCACGGTGGGGTATGTACGGTGCAAAACAGTGGTACCGTGTGTGTGTGTGTGTGTGTGTCATGACGAAAAAAGATACAATGACACCCCACCGTGGAATTTTGATAGTCTGTTTTTTTTTTTTTTATGAAATTCTGACGTAGAGGTGGTGATAAATAAAGGGAAGGAGATTATTACACAAAATACTCTAATTAATATATTTTTAACTCGTCATCTGAAGCCAGTCCCACTTCCATATACATATTCATTTAGATATATAATAATAATATAATATAAACTGTGCATCGAGAGTGTGAGACGCAGGGAAGAAAGGCGAGAGTGAGTAAACAGTGGTGGTGGTGGTGGTGGTGGTGGTGGTAGATAGAACATTCAAAACATTACAATCATCAGCCCTTTAAAGTTCTCTGTGTAATTACAAGCAGGAGTAGCGATAGTGGTAACAGTAGTCATAGTGGTGGTAGTAGTAGTAGTAGTGGTAACAGTATAGCAATAGTGGTAGTAGTAGTAGTAGTAGTGGTAACAGTATAGTAATAGTGGTGGTAGTAGTGGTAACAGTTGTACTAGTAGTGGTAGTAGTGGTAATAGTAGTAATAGTGACGGTAGTGATAGGTATAGCAATAGTGGTAATAGTGGTAGATATAGCCAGTAGTGGTTGACAGTTATAGCTGCAGAAGTAGTATTAGTGGTGATAGTGGTGGAAGTAGCTATAGCAGTAATAGTAATAGTAATAGAAATTATAGTTGTGATAGTGGTGGCGATAGCACTAGTAGTGATAGTTATAGTAGTATAAGTAATAGTGGTTATAGTTATAGTAGTATAAGTAATAGTGGTGATAGTTATAACAGTAATAACAGTGGTATTGGTGTAGGGAGAGTATCAGTGAGAGGAGGAAGAGTGATTCAGTATAAGGGGAGACTCTCTCTCTTTGTAGTAACTTTGTAAGGTCTCTGAGGCCTCCAAACTACACCACAAAACAGACTAATAATAGACGAACTGTGTGGTGGTATAACTTGGAAGGAGGAATCAACAGAAACCTTCCAATTCACCAACAACACAAACAATCTCCCCTAAAGACAGATTTAACTAAAATTAGGAGTTCTCTGCTGCTTGGGTGGGAAAGAGTCAGACAAGAACAACTCGTATTTATATATATATTTTTATATTAATTTAGGAACCCTGTGATGTATAGTCTGAAAATTGGAGGGTAGCGAGTCCTTCCAAATAATATTGCCACGAAACCCCTGCCTATATATTATAGCCTATAATTATATGGAAGGAACTTTTTTGGTTTCGTGGTCTATATGTAGTCAGGAGGAATCAGAAGCCTCCAATTTGCATACACGATCGATCACAACACACACACACACACACACACACATACACACACACACACACACACACACACACACACACACACACACACACACACACACACACACACACACACACACACACACACACACACACACACACACACACACACACACACAGGGTCCTTAAATTAATAGTGAAGAAGGAGCCAGTGAGTGTTATTAGCAGAGAGATGCGAGATGGGTCAGAGGAGGAGGAGGAGGAGGATATAAAAACAATATATTGATAAACACTGAACACTGAGCAAGAGAATTAATAAATAAATGAACCCCACCGAACTCAACCAATCTCACTTAACTCTTGGTCATTATATTATTCCTCTCTCTCCCTCCCTTCCTTCCAATTTTCTGTCTCTTTCTCACTCTCTCTCTCGCTTTAGCGGTAGTAGATTCTGCGGTAAGCTCTCTCTCTCTCTCCCACTTTCTCTCCCACTCTCCCTCGCTTTGTTGTGTTCTACAAAGCCCTGTATGACGCCACGGGGGGGGGGGAGGGGGGAGAGTATAATATATAATCTTTTAGCCACTCAACAGAAAAAAAAAAAAAAAAAAAAAATAATAATAATAATAATAATAATGATAATATCACAGACATTTTTCGTTAAAACATGAAGAATTATTATTATTATTACACTGAAATTAATTGCATGAATGACACTAGTATTTACGTATTTTAATTAAGGAAGAGTTTTGTTTGTTTGTTTTATAAGTCAATAAGAATGAAATTAGCACCACTTATGAAGTAGTGTAGTGTAAAGTAAAGTAAAGTAAAGTACATACATATTGCTGTTATTATTATTATTGTTGTTGTTGTTATTGTTGCAGCATTATCATGTGTCAATGTTTATGGATCCCAAAAGACAATCAATACAAATACAGTTGAATAAAATTATACTGCATATATATATAAAGTTTCAGAAAAAGCAGCAGCAAGTTTCTCATAACCACAAAACAAAAAAGAACAAGAAAATAACATGACGTATCCAGTTTCGTCTGGCTGTAATGGAAATAATAATAATAATAATAATAATACTAATAATACTAATAATAATAATAATAATAATAATAATAATAATAATAATAATAATAATAATAATAATAATAATAATAAAAATAATTCATAATTTTAAGAGTTATTTCAATCTTCATCTGAAAAACGAATAACCAACAATGCATTAGAAAATTCAATAGTGTTTAATATATATAATTATTATCTTGTGTTTTCTCACGCCCCCCTCGAGATTATCAATGTACAGTCAGAGTAATTTATTTATTGCCCATGACCAGAGAAAGAATTTTTTATTATTATTATTTATTTATATATAGTAGTTTTGGTGTGTGGAGTGAAGTTGACCCTTTGACCTAATAATGATAATGATAATAATAATAATAATAATAATTCTGTGTACGTTTGTAAAGTATAAAATAAATAATAAAAAAAGACTGACATTAAATGTTGATACAAATATAAAATAGTCGATCAATTGTCTATCTTATTGGTGTAGTTAGATTTTGATATAGATAAAATAGTCGATCATTTTGAAATAGTTAGATTTTGTTAAAGATAAAATAGTCTATCTTTTTGGAATAGTTAGCTGTTGTTTGAGAGTTAAATAAGATGATTATATTACAATGTTGGTAAATCTGGTGCAATTAATTCCTCCAAACTAATATTGCTACTCTATTTTATATGGTTGTCCCGTTTTATGACATACTCTGGAGGAATCAAGAAGCTCCAATGTACTCCCAAAAAAAAAAAAAAAAAAAAAAAAAAAAAAAAAAAAAAAAAAAGTAACGGAGCATAACAACGTACTGTGTTTTTATTGTTATTATTATTTTTCCTTCCTTTTTTCTGATTATAAAAAAAAAAAAAAAAAAAATTAACACGTGTGAATGAATGAATTTAAAGGGGGCGTGACTTAAAGGGGGCGTGACTTGAAGGGGGCGTGGTTATAATTACGACCGGTACCTTCTGTTAAAACACAACAACATTATTCCTGACTCAACAGTTTAATTAAGGGGGTGTGGGAATAGGGGACAGGCTTGAGGGGGGTGCGGGAATAGGTGGACAGACTTGGGGGGGAGACTGAGGGGTGTGAGGTAATAGGTGGACAGGCTTGGGGTGGATAGAAAGCCTGTCCCCTTACTCCAGCACCCCCTAACCCCCCCCCAAGCCTGTCCCCCTACTCCTGCACCCCCCAACCCCCCCCCCCCCCCTCAAGCCTGTCCCCCTACTCCCACCCCCTTTTTAATATAACTAGACAGACGAAAAAAACATTTGACGTCTCAGAAACCTTCACTGACAAACCTATTTCATTCTTGCTTCATCAAAGACGAAAATATATAATGAGTGAAACATTAAATTTTATAGTCAGTGAAATGGGGTTCTTACTCAAATGGTGTTTACGTCAATATTTTGTTTATTTTGTACTGTAATATATATTCAAGTTACTTCTAAAATGTTATGGAAATGTTATGTCTCTTTTATTTTATATATATGATTTGTATAGTTGACGGTAATTGTCCACAGCAGATAAATTATATCAGTTAGTTGTTGTTCATTCAGATTTATTATTGTTTACTATTCTTACTTCGACAATCAATCATTAATTAAAACAATGACTAATTCTACTGCTTATCATATATTATATTATTGTGTTTGTTTGTTTGTGTTTGTGTGTGTGTGTGGGATATACCTTTTGTGTGTGTATGTGTAGGATATACCTTTTGTGTGTGTGTGTGTGAGGGATAATATATACCTTGTGTGTGTATGTGTGTTTTACCTTATGTATGTGTGTGTGACATATACCTTGCGTCCTAGTGCATGTGAGTATTTTACCTCGTATAAGTATATATAATAATTATGTATGTATGTGTGTGTGTTTTATACCTTATTCTAGTGGAGTTGGACTTTTCCCTCTCCATCTCCTTCTCCGTAATAAACTCGGTGTATTCTTTGATGGTGGGAAGGCGACCCAATGCTTCCTGCTGGAGTGGTCGAGGGGGTTGTTGAGGTGGTCGAGGGGGTTGTTGAGGTGGTTGAGGTTGTGGTCGAGGTGGTTGTTGAGGTGGTCGAGGGGGTTGGTGAGGGGGTCGAGGTTGTGGTTGAGGGGGTCGAGGGGATTGTTGAGGGGGTCGAGGTTGTGGTTGAGGTGGTCGAGGTTGTGGTTGAGGTCGTCGAGGGGGTTGTTGAGGTGGTCGAGGTTGTGGTTGAGGTTTGTCAAGTTGGTAGGTGGGTGGGTGGGTGGGAAAATAGATAATAAAGTCAGATTAATTAATAGAGAGAGTTAATTAATGTGTGGTTGTGGTTGTGGAGGATGTTGTTGTTTTCACCCGTCCAGTTGGTAGGTAGGTAGGAATGTAGGTAGGTGGTCATGTAAACAGATTAATTATTAGATGAGTGAGGGTAAAATAAGGTAATTGTGATTTTGCTACAAAGGGGAATTTCATAGTTAAACTTTACATAATTATAATAGAGGATTGATAAACAAACGCCTCTGCTGAAGTATTGCTAAAAATAAAAACAATTAACTACTTAAACCGTAGAAAAATTAAACACAACCCAAACTAAAGTATTGCTAAAATAAAAGTAGATAATTATTAGTAAAAATAATTCTGTGGATTTTATAGGTTTAATTATTGTATACGTAATTTAGATACAAACACCTCTGAAGTATTGCTAAAAATGAAAAAAAAATATAAATACTGGATTTTATAATATAATGTGGATGAAAAAATTAACCTGTGGAATTTAAATATTAATAACATGCATAGATAAATACATGCATCCATCCATCCATCCATCCATCCATCCATACATACATAACATCCATCCATACATAACATACATACATACCTGTGGAGCTACTTTGTTTTCTCTGATGTGTACACGTGGTGGTCTGGGCAGGAGAGGGGCGCGATATGAAGACTCCTGGTACTCATCAATCCGTATCTGTGGCAGTCTACCCTTCAGTGGCTCCTTGCTCCGTGCTCCACTCTTACTCGACACCTTAACAGAAAACACAGGGTATCTTTAATTTTGATGGG
>JAWZYT010007451.1:7500-22823 GCA_034508575.1 Petrolisthes manimaculis | reverse complement strand
GAGAAAGGAAAATTGAGAAAGAGAGAGAGAAAGAGATGAAAATTGAGAGAGAGAGAGAGAGAGAAAGATAGACACCTCACAATCCCTCTTCACCTCTTTCCTCCCTCACACCTCAAACAACAACAACAACAACAACAACAACAACAACAAAGGATGGAAGAGAGGCAGGCAGATAAAAGATATAACTAATGAAAAAATGCAAGAAGGAAAAAGAAAAAAAAAACAATCAAATAAAAAAATAATATTAAACGTAAAGAAATGAAAATGAAAGAAAGGATAGTAAATGAAAGGAGAGGAGAAAAATAGAATAATGGAATACGCACAAGGAGATGTAGATAAAAAAGTGATAGATGGATAGATAGATGGATAGATGGATGGATGGATAGATGGATGGATTGAGGGATGGATGGATGGTTGGATAAATGGAAGGTATAGATATCTAAACTTAGAAAAAAAAATAAAAATATATATATATATATATATATATATATATATATATATATATATATATATATATATATATATATATATATATATATATATATATATATATTTATATGTGTGTGTGTGTGTGTGTGTGTGAACAGTTGCAATTTTAAGAAGGAAACAAAAGGACACAATAAAAAGGAAACGAGGGATAATAAATAAGGAAGAGGGAGTAAAAATTGTATATATACCTATCCACGTAAAACAACAACAATAATAATAATACAAAATAAGAGAAATATAAATATGAAGTGAAAAATAATCTCGACTCGAAGGGGAAGAAATTTTTTTTCGTTGTGTACCGTATGTATGTAGTAAAAAAATTGGAGGTAAATGAGTCCTTCAAATATTGCCACCACGAAACACACACACACACACACACACACACACACACACACACACACACACACACACACACACCTATAGCCTATATATATATGGAAGGAGCTTGTTTCGTGGTACCTATATATAGTCAGTTAGGAGGAATCAGAAGCCTCCAATTTCTCTCTCTCTCTCTCTCTCTCTCTCTCTCTCTCTCTCTCTCTCTCTCTCTCTCTCTCTCTCTCTCTCTCTCTCTCTCTCTCTCTCTCTCTCTTAATATTCTTCCCGCTGCATATAAATTTTCCCTCATATAGCTTGCATGACTCACCTCTCTCTCCCTCTCTCTCTCTCTCTCTCTCTCTCTCTCTCTCTCTCTCTCTCTCTCTCTCTCTCTCTCTAAAGACAGGAAACCAGCGAGACAATAAGAGTATTAAATAGAAATAGAGTGTGAGAGTTTGGGTGCGAAGGAGAGAGAGAGAGAGAGAGAGTGAGAGAGAGAGAGAGAGAGAGAGAGAGAGAGAGAGAGAGAGAGAGAGAGAGAGAGAGAGAGAGAGAGAGAAAGAGAGAGAGAAACAAAAAAATAGCAGGAGAGAGGGAAGGGCAAACCAAGACAAAAAGATAGAAAAAAAAAGAGAGAGAGAGAGAGAGAGAGAGAAAGTTAGAGAGAGAGAGTGTCGGCGCCCCAACACAGCGGGTGCCGAGAGAGGGGTCGGGTAACAGAGACGGCGGTGTGTGTGTGTGTGTGTGTGTGAGAGAGAGAGAGAGAGAGAGAGAGAGAGAAAGGAGAAAATGAGAGAATGAGTAAGTAGTATTGTGTGAGAGAAAAAGAGAGAAAGAGAGAGAGCAATTATGTATGTTCACCTTCTTATCCAATTGTGTGTGTGTGTGTGTGTGTGTGTGTGTGTGTGTGTGTGTGTCAACCATGGCACTCTAATGGCACCCTGTCATCCACCCAGGCGTCATGGTGCCACTCCACATATCTATAGAAATTTAAGCCTACATAATTATAACATAGCTGTTGGTTTTTGTTATATGAAAATTGTCAGTAGCATTATTATTATTCCTTCTGACCCCAAAAATAATAATAATAATAATATAATAACAATAACAATAAATTTTGTCTGCTGTTTGAATTAATAAAACATTAAATAGTCTTTCAAAAACATGAGGTCCCTTACTGAAACCTCATTG
Organism: Petrolisthes manimaculis; assembly: GCA_034508575.1. NCBI lineage: Eukaryota > Metazoa > Arthropoda > Malacostraca > Decapoda > Porcellanidae > Petrolisthes > Petrolisthes manimaculis. The sequence goes on along the minus strand of JAWZYT010007451.1, from coordinate 20,825 downwards.
GTAATAATTAGTTAACTATAAACATTTTTTACTGTATAAATATATATACAATTTTAACCCTGAAGCAGTGCCGTATAGATCAATTTATATAATAGATCATAATTTATAATAGATTTCAGTAATTATATACAATCCCTATATATATAAATGTGAGCAACGAATTTTTTTGCACCACTAAAGAAATAAAATAATAATCAAACTGAATGATATAGAAGTGATGTTTATATAAATTTCCACACTCTTCTCCGTTAAAAATTAATGTTTATATAAATATGTACACCCATCTGTTAAAAAGTGGTGTATATATAAATGTTCACACTAATTTCTGTTAAAAAGTGGTGATGTTTATATAAATTTTCACACTCTTCCGTATTAAATATTGGTGTTTTATACATTTTCACACTGTTAAAAAGTAGTGTTTTATATACATTTTCACACTGTTAAAAAGTAGTGTTTTATATACATTTTTACACTGTTAAAAAGTAATGTTTTATATACATTTTCACACTGTTAAAAAGTAGTGTTTTATATACATTTTCACACTCCTCTCTGTTAAAAAGTTTCCACCTCATCGAACATGCAACGCCGCTTAACCAATAAATGACAAACACACACACACACACACACACACACACACACACACACACACTGAATGATGAAATGATACAAATATATTGTGCATGAAAACCCTCCCTACGTAAAAATCTGTTATTTATTCTGCGTAAACAGGCAGGGAGACAGGCAGACAGGCAGGGAGGGGTGCATGATGGTAGTGGTAGTAGTAGTAGTAGTGGTAGTAGTAGTAGTAGTAGTAGTGCAAACCTTTCACACGGTTTTGTTGTGATCATATTTTGTTGTTGTTGTTGTTGTTTGTTGTTGTTGTTGTTGTTTGTTGTTGTTGTTTGTTGTTGTTGTTGTTGTTGTTGTTGTTGTTGTGGGGTACGTGTGTGGTGGGGGGAGTGTATGGAATTTAGGGGCATTGATGATAATACTTGTCTACAGAGAATAAATAAACATGGAACAGTAAGGTTAAGTCTGGAGCAAGTGTTTCCTACAAATTATTCCGAGTAACAGGACACACACACACCCCAAATCCCCTCCGCCCCCAAGTCTGTCCCCTACTCCCGCACCCCCCCTACCCTCCCCCAAGCTTGCCCCCCTATTCCCGCACCCCCTTAATTAATTTGATCAACAGAAGGAGATTTCATTGCTCCCTCAACATCTTAATTATTTGCCTATAGTGGGATACATATATAGATACATACATACATACATACATACATAGATACATGCATACATACATACATAGACACATACATACATACACGGGGTAGAACCAGAGGAGGTGAGGCGAGGTGAGGTGAGAGATACGTGAGGTAATGTCATGTGTAGAGTGGTAATATTGGGATACGTGAGGTAAGGACTAGGGGAGGGGAAGTGTGATGAGGTGTGATGTAGTGTGTAGAGTGGTAATAATGGGATACGTGAGGTAGATAGGGACTAGAGGTGATGTGGTGTGTAGAGTAAGTTATTATGGGATACGTGAGGTAGGGACTGAATGATGTGATGTGAGGTGAGGTGTGATGTGGTGTGTAGAATATAGTTATATTGGGATACGTGAGGTAGTGACTATAGATGATATGAGGTGAGTGAGGTGCTGTGAGGTGTACAGTGGTAATAATAAAGGTGAAGGGGCCAAGCAGCGGGACTCATCTATATATTACCCCCCCATGCACCCCCGCCCCCCGACACTCAACACCCCCCCCCCCCCATCCAACCATCCATCCATCCAGACAGACATACAGACAGATAGCCAGCCAGCCATCCATCCATCGATCCAGACAGACAAACAGATAGCCATCCATCCATCCATCCAGCCATCTATCCAATCTTCCTTCCATCCTTCTAGTCAGCCATCCATCCATCTATCCAACCTTCCATCCATCCATCCGCTACATCAACAACAACAACACCATCTCCACAACAACAACAACAACTAAAAAAAAAATAGCTACACCTATACACTACAGTATCCTCATAAACACACACACACACACACACACTTCCCTCTCTCCTTCTCATTCTTCTATCCCACTGTTATTTCTCTTCTGTTTTTTGGCAGATTTTTTTTTGAGGTTATCGGAGCCACCAATTTATGTCAAGGAACAGAGTACTTGAGTGTGTTTGTGTGTGTTTTAAGGTATTTTTGGAGTAACCTGTAGCCTCCTAATTTGTGTCTCTCTCATAATTATTACGCCCACCTTAAAAAGACTGTGGTTATTATTATTATTATTATTATTATTATTATTATTATTATTATTATTATTATTATTATTATTGTCCCTAACTCCAAATTATCACAATATAATAATGATAATAATAATAATAATAATAATAATATGATATGATGAAGAGAGGATGAGGACGATAGTAATAATAAACATAATAATAATAATAATAATAATAATAAATAATATTAATAATAATAATAACCACCACTATAGCTATCTTCATTAACACTATAATTATATCCCCTTGTATTCCCTTCACCATCATTATTATCAGTTTCACCATCACCATCATCATCATTATTACCATCATCATTATTAATTAACAATATTACTACCTATACCATTCTTTTCCTTCTCATTATCTATTTATTTTTACATTTGTTTTCGTTCATCTTTCAATTCACTATACACACTATTATTTATTATATTTGTTTTGGTTTAATCTTTCAATTCACTATACACACTATTATTTATCATATTTATTTTGGTTTAATCTTTCACTTCACTATACACACTATTATTTATTATATTTGTTTTGGTTTAATCTTTCAATTCACTATACACACTATTATTTATTATATTTGTTTTGGTTTAATCTTTCACTTCGCTATATATACACTTTTCATTATATCTATGCGTAAATATTTCTGATATTTTTACTGACAATTTTGTTGAATATATAATTATAATTGAATAGTGCTGTTCAATATATAATTTTGACTACTAGACGCTTATACCTATTGAGTTTTATTTATTTTTATTATATATATGTGTGTTATTTATTAATGATGAGAATTATTTTGGTTTTGATTGCATATATATATTTTTTTTAATTTTCTAAAGAATCTTGTAAAATAGAAAATGTATAGAGATTGAGAGTAAATATAAAAATAATATACACATACATTATATACAATCTAATACAGCGATGTATACGTGTGTGTGTGTGTCCTCATTTTCTGTCAGTAAACGCACTCGGGAGTCGCGTGCGTGTGTGTGAGGGAGAGAGGGAGAGAGTGTGTGTGAAAGTGTCGGTGTGTGTTTGTGAGTGTGTGTGAGAGAGTATTAGCGTGTGTGTGTGTGTGTGAGAGAGAGAGTGTGTGTCGGTGTGTGTGAGAGTATCAGCGTGTGTGTGTGTGTGAGAGAGAGTGTCGGTGAGTGCATGAGCGTGAGAGAAAGAGAGTGTGTGTGAAAGTATAAGCGTGCGTGTGAGAGTGAAAGAGTAGTGGTCGAAGTGTGACAGAGAAAAAGAAAGACAGAGAGAGAGAGAGAGAGAGAGAGAGAGAGAGAGAGAGAGAGAGAGAGAAAGAAAGAGACAGACAGACAGAGAGAGAGAAAGAAAGAGACAGACAGACACAGACAGAGAGTATGTATGTATGTGTGTACGTAGAGAGAGAGAGAGAGAGTATGTATGTATGTGTGAACGTAGAAAGAGAGAGACAGACACAGAGAGAGTATGTGTGTATGTATGTACGTGGTCTGCGGTCGCCCTAACCCCCACCACACCACCCGCCGCTAAACTCGCTAAACTGGGGCTAATCCGCTCATTATCCAGCGGCGATGATACCTAGCCAAGCACGGAGTCTGGTCGGGTTGGGTCGGGGCGTAATAAGGCACAACAAACTCTATCACAACACAGGGAATCAAATTAAAAAAAGAGCGATGAGTTTGTTTATAAGTGAACAGGGAAGGTGTATACATAGATAGATAGAGAAGGTGTACAGATAGATAGATAGAGAAACAAACTCTACAACCACACAGGGAACTAAATTAAATAAAAGGTAGTTTATTTATATGGGAACAGGGAAGGTGTACATATAGATAGATAGATAGATAGATAGGGAAGGTGTACATATAGATAGATAGATAGATAGAGAAGGTGTACAGATAGATAGATAGATAGAGGTGTACAGATAGATAGATGGATAGGGAAGGTGTACAAGATATTTATTATATTTTATTTTAAAGGACTAGGGGAGGTAGAAGATGTATACTTTATTTTAAGGGAAACTTTAGGGATGGGACAAGGGAAGGTAGAATATAGTTTATTTATTAGGGACTTATATATAGGGGAGATAGAAGATGTATACTTTATTATAAGGGAAACTTTAGGGAAGATATATAGAAGATATTTTATTATAAGGCAACAACGAAATAATGCACACAGATTATTATAAGGGAAAATATTAAGGGAAGGTGGAAGACATTTATTTATAAGGGAACAACGGAACGAAAGACATTATCAGGGAGAAAAAAAATTAATATGTATAATACTTGATCTGTACTTGAATTATATATATTTTTTTTTCTTTGGATATTCTGTCTGTATCTTTCTTATTTTATGGTGACTTAAATTATACTTTTATTATTATTATTATTATTATTATTATTATTATTATTATTGACTACTGAGGAAGGAAGGTGTTAGATAAATTATTATTATCATCATTATTATTATATTATCATCCTTATTATCATTATTATTATCATCTCACCATACTATATTTATCTATTCGTGTCAAAATCTAGTGTAATATTAATAATTGACATTTTAATTAATCTAAATTTAATAATACAAATAATTATTAATCTAGTCTACTAATTTTCCACATCGGCTATACAGATATTATTAGTTTTATAATAAATTGACTCAGGTACATATTTTTTATACTGTGTTGGTAAATCTGGAGTAACTGATTTCTCCAAACTATTCCAGGCAACAAATCACCTTTATTCTCGTTCTTGTGGTCCCGTTTCCTGGCTTATTTTGTAGGATTCAAGACGCTCTGATGTACCCAAAGTATATTTATGTATTACTCCCTTTATTTAATTAATAGAAACAGATTTACGGATACATCAGTAGTCATTATGGATAATTTTATATCATATATAAATTATGTATATATATAATTATATATATATGTACCCATACAAGTAATTGAAAGTTTAAATATATTTTTTTAATTAAATATATTTCCAGTGCTTGAAGAATGAGACATATAAATAATTTGTTAGAATTTTCGGAGCGTCTTGATATTGGTTAGTAGTAGTAGTAGTGGTTAGTGTTCGTGGTTAGTAGTAGTAGTGGTTAGTGATAAACACCACCTACATACATACATACATACATACATTACAGGAGTTTAATAGTTTCGTGGTATAGTCAGGAGGAATCAAAAGCCACCATACATACACCATGGAGGCCTCACACAACACCATCACAGGTATACATTAAATAGTCCACATACATACATACATACATACAGTCTACATACATACATACAGTCTACATACATACAGTCTACATACATACATACATACTGTCTACATACATACATACAGTCTACATACATACATACATACATTCAGTCTACATACATACATACAGTCTACATACATACATACATACAGTCTACATACATACATACATACAGTCTACATACATACATACATACATACTGTCTACATACATACATACATACATACAGTCTACATACATACAGTCTACATACATACATCCAGTCTATCTGAGTGTAATTAGGTACCATATCTAACTGTATAATTACCACGGTCACACAGATTAAGGAACTTCAACAACAACAACAACAACAACAATTATCATATATACACAATAATTATAATTTCATTTGCTTTCCCTTAAAAATGTAATTGATAATAAATCTTGAACATTATTATTATTATCATACCATATTAAACTTGACTGGTATTCATTTTCTCAATTAATATATTATAAGGGAATCTAATTTGCATGGTGAGGAAATTAATGTTGTAAATTAATATATACTTAGTGTGTGTATGTATGTATGTAATTGTGTATGTATGTATGTAAGTGTGTATGTATGTATTTATGTAATTGTGTGTGTGTCATTCATTTCTACATAAAAGGTTATTGTTATAATTATTTCGTATAAACCAGAGTCTCTATAATTATAATATAGGTGTGTGTGTTAGCGTTTGCAAGTATTTATAGAGAAAATAATAATAATATATACTTTTTTCGTTAAGATTATAAATGGGTGGGTGGCATAATTGAATTAAGCCTTATAATAACAGTCTATAATTAATAATAGGTATAATTTTGATATATTATGCTTTCTCATCTTTCATAATTATAACATCTGAATTTTTTTTAATTTTTTTTAGAGAAGTATACCAAATTTTTTAGGTTTATTTTTTTTTTTTTTATATATAACATCTGAATTTTTTTCTTTTTTAGAGAAGTATACCAAATTTTTTACGTTTTTTTTTTTTTTTAAGAAGTATACCATTTTTTTTTTTTTAATAATTTAGGGGAGATTGATGGTCTTGTTGGTGAATTGAAAGGTCTCCGATTCCTCCAAACTATTACCACGAAACAGATTACCTATATATTCGTGTGTGTCATTGAGAGCGTCTGTTGTCTGGTATATATAGTCTGGAGGAAATGGTAGCCTTCCAATTTACCCACAAAAGAGAATTAATCGTCACTTAATTAAACACTCAATTAGATGACAAGAGTATTTAAGGGTTGAAGTTTTAGGTTGAAGTTTTATGTTGGTATTAAGGTTGAAGTTTTAGGTTGAAGTTTTATGTTGGTATTAAGGGTGAAGTTTTAGGTCGATAATTATGTTGGTATTAAGGGTTGAAGTTTTAGGTTGAAGTTTTATGTTGGTATTAAGGGTTGGAGTTTTAGGTTGAAGTTTTATGTTGGTATTAAGGGTGAAGTTTTAGGTTGAAGTTTTATGTTGGTATTAAGGGTTGAAGTTTTAGGTTGAAGTTTTATGTTGGTATTAAGGGTTGGAGTTTTAGGTTGAAGTTTTATGTTGGTATTAAGGGTTGAAGTTTTAGGTTGGTAATTAAGTTTGTATATATTAAGGGGGAAGTTTTATGTTGATATTAAGGGTTGAAGTTTTAGATTGGTAATTAAGTTGGTATTAAGGGTTGAAGTTTTAAGTTGAAGTTTTATGTTGGTATTAAGGGTTGAAGTTTTATGTTGGTAGTTAAGGGTTGAAGTTTTAGGTTGAAGTTTTATGTTGGTAATTAAGTTTGTATTAAGTTTTGTGTAGGTAATTCTGGAGCAACTGAATCCATACACCAATTAAGTCAAACTATTCCAAGCAACACAACACCATTATTTTAGTCCCTCTGTTTCCTACCGTAGCATAATTATATAGGCCTACTTTGGAGGAGGAATCAAGGCACTCCAATATACAAAAAAAAAAAAAAAAAAAAAAAATATTATCACCTTAAAATCACAAAACAGTCGACATCAAATAGTAAAGGAATAACTGACTATATATATAAATAAATAACTATACCTGTATCGTTTATATCTTTCTATATATTATGAGGTTTACATGGTGGAAGGTGTGAAAGCTCAGAACATTATATACCGTATAAATATTACATACTGTATAAGCTGTGAAGGTATACTATTAGATTATTGGGATAAGGTCGTCAGGATAGATACCCATGCAGTTAGATAGATAGATAGGATAGTGTTGCATGTGGTAATGACAGGGATTTCCTCACACACACACACACACAAACACACACACACACACAGTCATGTAAAGTCGCTAAAACTTAATGTACAGTATTTTTTCTAGGCTATACACTATTTTGTATATTTTAATTAAAGACATATTCTTAATAATGATCTAAATAATCATATATATACAGCATCGGTCAATATAGCGGAACATAACATATAATAATAGTCATAATTAAAAAAGTTGGTGGTCGTTTTTTCTTTTCATATTTTACGATGTTATTCCCTGACCACCACGATGATTATTATTATTATTATTATTTTTACGGGCACCTTGCATATAATTATAGACTGGATATACAACACTCACGCTGTAGTGTAGTGTAGGGTTATTGCAGATGTTTGTTTCTCTTATCGTTTGTTTCTCTTATCGTTTGTTTCTCTTATCGATATCCCAGACTTGTTGTGAAAGACAGAAGAAGCTGCGGGTGATAATTTTATGGTTGTTCTGTTTTTCCTTTGGCACCGTGTAGGGAAGGTAAACAAACAAACACTGGACAACTGATCCTGCATAACGTCACAGAAAAGATGGTTTGTATAATGTATGGTTAGTTGGTTCACTGTTAACACACACATACAGACTCGTCACTCAGGATACGGACGCCTGAACGATTCCCCCAGCGCCATGACAATAGTTAAGGCGAAATAATATGAATCTCTTATTACTCCAGTGGACTGAATCATCAAAACACAACATCAACACCACCACCACCAGGACAGACGCCACACGTGCGTTCCCGAGTCTGCGGCGTTAACGTCAATTATGGGGGCTTTTACACAAAATATTTATTCTTTCGGATTCTCCATTAATATCGTGGAGCACAGCAGCGACGACGATGGTACCGACACACACATACTGACACACCTGCCCCCCTGTCCCTCAAAGTACCCGCCGTCTCACCTGGGCACACGTGGCTAATTAAGGTAGAGGCTTGTGGAGCACTGAGGGCGACTTTAACTTGGGTCGATATGGAAGGGTAACTCTCCTCCGCCAGCATCGTGTACCGTACATACATACAGATGAGCAGGTTCACCAGGGAATTCTAGCGATGGTCACACCAACCAATACAACCCCAACGCACAACTAACAGAGGGACACACGGCACTGCAGGGGATGGGGAGTTAGCGAGGCACTGAAGGAGGACCTGGACTGTAGAAGGAAGCAAGGAAAGAGAGACGCAAACAGCAACAGCAGCAGCAGCAGCAACAATAACGACAGTAGGCGAGGTAATGTTGGTAGTAGGAGTAGTAGTAGTAATAGTAGGGAGACGATGACTACTAACTAACTAACTGACTGAGTGACTGACTACTGGGAGAAGGATGAAGAGGAGACAGGTGTATGTGTGTGTGTGTAACAGGTAAAAGCGAGTGCGACTGACTGACTGACTGAGTTGACTTGACTTACCCAGTACATTTCCTGTGGTGGTGACCCGTTGTCTTCGTATAAACCCATCAGACAGTCCAACTTCGGGTACCGCCTCCTCTGTCTACGCTTCTCACTCAAACCAATCTTAGCATCACCTCTGCATTTATCCAACTTTTTCCTTTCTAATTCCCCGTCCGCTTACATATTTGTTCTCAGATTATCACACACCAACAGTTTTCGCCCAACACACACTGATGTCCGCGCAACCACAACGCTGCCACTACGCACGACCAAGCGCAACTGTTTACAATACCACTTCACTGAATCCAGCCAACCACGCGTAGGGAAAGGGCGGGGTTTAGGTACAGGCCTCCAATCACAGGCCACGACGCTGGGAAATGGTGGCCTCTCATTGGCTGAAGGGGTGTATGTGAGGGAGCGACGGGACGTGTTTTTCTCCATCTCGGGGCGGTGGGCGGGGCTGGGTGTGACATGTTGGACACGAGTACCTGCAAGAGGGACATATGTTCAGCCAATATGTCTCCTCCCAATGAAAATGATAAGTATTATGGGCATTTGTGGAATTGAAACAGAAAAGTTGCTCAGGGAGTGAAGTTCTAACGAGACTGTGACTCTCTCTGCAAGGGAGAAAAATATGTACCTATGGTGTTCATGAGAGAGATGGACTGACTGACTGACTGGCGACGCGGGAGAATATTATTATTACATTTAAAAAGTATGGTGGATGTAGTGATATTATTGGAGGTGATGGAAATGGTGGTGGTGGTGGTGGTGGTGGTGCATGGAAGTGGTTGATTATATAGATGATGATGATGATGATAGTGCAGTATATAATATAAGGTGATAGTGATGATGATGGGGATAGTGTAGTTGAGGGTGATGGTGATGGAAATGGTGATGAAAGTATAGATGATGATGATGATGATGGGGATAGTGTAGTTTTTATATATATATTTTTTTTTTTATGTATATCTCCATTATACTCTTCTTACTAATGATCCTCCCTATATAAACATGACTAAAAAGTGATGATATATTTATAGGTATAGGTATTAATAGAGAAGTAGGTGAAGATGATGTTTTATTAATAATTATTTAAGACTTTAAAAATGATATCTATACCTAAAATTGACGGTGGTAATGGTTGGTTGTGGAGATATGGTGGAATAAGGTAGAGAGTGGATGTGTTAACAGGTGGAAGTGGTGGAGGGATAGAAGTGGAGATTGATGTCAGGTGGAATAAGATTAGGTGAATTTTATGGTGTAGAAAGTGGATGTATTAACAGGTGGAGGTGGTGGAGGGATAAAAGTGGAGATGGTGATGGAATAAAGTTTGATCATCATGCAGGGCTTACAAAGTGGATATATTATTATTTTCAGGTGGAAGAGATGTATATATAGTGATGGGAATGGAGATGAGGGTACCAGGTAGAATATAAGGTGGAGTAGAAAGTGGATGAAAGTGGATGATTCGTTTACCTACATGCTGGTGGAAGAGATGGATGTGGGGAGGATAGGACAGGAAAATGTAGGCTAGGACAGAGGAGGGGAGGATAGGACAAGGTAGGTTAGGACAAGGCAGGTTAGGACAGGGGAGGATAGGTTAGGAAAAGGTAGGTTAGGACAAGGTAGGTTAGGACAGAGGAGAGGAGGATAGGACAGGAAAAGGTAGGTTAGGACAGAGGAGGGGAAGATAGGACAGGAAATGGTAGGTTAGGACAAGGGAGGACAGGAAAAGGTATATAGGTTAGGACAAGACAGGGATATAGGTTAGGACAAGACAGGGCAGGACAGGTTAGGACAAGGTAGGACAGAGGAGGACAGGATAGGACAGGACAGGGTAGGACATCACAGGACAAGTAAGGGAGGGGACACATGACTGACTGGACCCCTGTATGTGTAGAGACTGTAGACCTCCTGCCACCTAGAGTCTCCTTGTTCACTTCCTCCAGTACATGTTATTGATTGATATTTTCTTTATTCTCACTCTCCCCTCCTCTCCCTTCCTCTCCCCTCTTCTCCCCTCCTCTTACCTTTTCTCCCTCCTCTTACCTTTTCTCCCTCCCCTCCTCTCCCTTCCCTCTCCCCTCCCTCTCCCCTCCATTCCCTTCCCTCTACCCTCCTCTCCCTTCCTCTCACCTTTTCTCCATCCTCCTCCCTCATTTCCCTTCCTCTCCCCTTCTCTCCCTCTCCTTTCCTCCTCCTCTTTCCTTTCTCTCGCCTTTTCTTTATTCTCACTCCCTTCTTCTCCCCTTCTCTCCCTCTCCTCACTCCTCCTCTTTCCTTTCTCTCGCCCTTTCTGTAATCTCCCTCCTCTCCCTCTCACCTTTCCTCCTCCCTCCTCCTCTTTCCTTTCTCTCGCCTTTTCTTTATTCTCACTCCCCTCCTCTCACTTTCTCTCCCTCTCGTCCTCTCCCCTCCTCTCCCTTCCTTTTCTTCCTCTCACATTTTCTCTACCTTCTACCCATTTTAACTAATAATAATAATAATAATAATAATAATAATAATAATAATAATAATAATAATAATAATAATAATAATAATAATAATAATAATAATAATAATAATAATAAACTTTAGTCCTTCACCAATTTCCACCCACCTATAGATATATTATTTTTGAACATACACACACACACACACACACACACACACACACACGAAAAGAACAACATGTGTGTGTGTGTGTGTGTGTGTGTGTGTCTGGCAGGAAGTCTGTGATCCTCTCTTTTATTTTATTTTTTATATTTTTTATCGAAACATTGCCTCAAAATTCTGGCATCAAATGAAATCAGTCCCCACACCGGATTATACTCTCTTGTTTTTTATTCTTGATTCATCTCCTGTATGTGTGTGTGTGTGAGAGAGAGAGAGTGTGTGTATGTGAGTGTGAGTGTGTATGTGAGAGAGAGAGAGAGAGAGAGAGAGAGAGAGAGAGAGAAAGAGTGTGATTGTGTGTGAGAGAGTCAGTGTGTGTATGTGAAAGAGAGAGAGAGAGTGTGTGTGTGTGTGTGTGTGTGAAAGAGAGAGAGAGAGTGTGTGTGTGTTTGTGTGTGTGTGTAAGAGAGAGAGTGTGTGTGTGTGTGTGAAAGACAGAGTCAGTGTTTGTGTGTTTCAGTTGACAATATAAATACGGCCAAATAAGTCCATATCTGAGAGTATTATACATACATACATACATACATACAGTATATATATAAGATACTCCCTGTTTTCTTAAGGTGATAATTCTTTTTCAGTATATCGGAGTGAATTGATTCCTCCAAAGTATGCTAGGAAACAGGACCATAGGGGCAAAAATAATGGTGTTTTGTTGCTTGAAATAGGTTGGAGGATTCTGTTGCTCCAAATTTACCAACACCGAACTTCCTCCTTATGGTTGTGTGAGGGATTGCAATGAAATCTTTCCTCTACAACCCACCCATCTTGTTTACATCCTGTTCATCCATTCACCTCCTTCCCTCAACACCCTATTCACACCAACATGTATGTATTCTACTCCTCCTCTCCTTCTCTCTCCTCCTTCTCTTTTCTTCTCCTCCTCTCCTTCTCTTCTTCTCTCCTCCTTTTCTTCTTCTTCTCTCCTCTTCTTCTCTTCTCTTCTTTCCTCTCCTTCTCTCCTTGGGAAACTATTGCATGTGCCTTCTCTTACTCTCTCTCACTCTCTCTCTCTCTCTCTCTCTCTCTCTCTCTCTCTCTCACACACACACACACACACACACACACACACACACACACACACACACACACACACACACACACATACACACACACACACACACAAAACAAGAAAGAAAGACAAACAAACAAACAAACAAACAAACACACACACAAACACGACGCAGAAGAGGACGCCCAGGATTATTATTTGAGACACCCCCTACCCCCCCAACCCCCCCCCAACCCCCCACAGTGTAATCTAAAACATATCAGCGTCGAACAATTTTTTTTTTCATGGGAAGGAATATATTAAAAAAAAAAAAAAAATTACATGTCGCCGTGTAATTAGAATTGAGATTTTTTTTTTTTTTATTATTATTGTTTTTTTTTTTTTTTCTATACTTAGGATTTTTGTTTTTCTGTGTACTTAGAGCAGATT
>JAWZYT010007450.1:0-30505 GCA_034508575.1 Petrolisthes manimaculis | reverse complement strand
TCTCCTCATCTCTCTCGCTGGTCCCCTCCCCTCCTCTCCACTTCACTTATACCCTCTCTACTCTCCTGTCCCCTCCACTCTGTGCCTGTGACGAAAGCCAGGTGAGGGATTAAGCAAGAGTGCCTTTTATGCGTTTGTACCTAGTGAATCATGCGCCCCCTTTCTCAGTTCTCCCTTTGTCTCTCCTTCAATATCCCCTCTTATTCCTTCTTTGTTGGGTCCTCTCCCTTACTTCTACCCCTTCTCTCTATTCCTATTTCATTCTTTTTTCTCCTTTTCCTTTCCTCCTCCTCTCCCTTTCTATACTCCCTTCTTCATTTTCTAGTTCTCTCCTCTGCTCTTTTTTTTTTCTGCCCCTCTCCCTTCTAAACACTCGGTTGTTGTCGTATCGAGGCTTGCTGGCTAGTTTCATTCTGGGTTTTTACAGTGGGAGTCGCTTGTATCTGTGACTACTGTGCTATATACTGTGCTGTGGCGGTTCTCTCTCTCTCTCTCTGTCACACACACACACACACACACTTTAGCTCCATGCATGCCACTCCATAAGCCCGAGGTTCGACCCTGTTCAAGGCTGGTAATGATTTTCAAAGACAAGTGAGTAAGTAAGTGTATGGGATGTTTGGTGTGTGAGAAGTCCAACCTATAATGTTATAGCCTATGAACTCTAAGCTTTTTCCTGGAGGGTATAAACTGGCGATCACGAGTCTAACACGTATTCAGGCCGTGGTTGAATAATATACTCACCCACACCACCTACGAGAGAGAGAGAGAGTGAGAGAGAGAGAAGAGAGAGAGAGAGAGAGAGAGAGAGAGAGTACAGAGCCTACAATTACGTTACCAATTTATAAGGAGATTGATAATAATGATGGAAGAAATACAATTAAGGTGCTTGGTGTGTGTGTAATGTGTATGAGAGAGAGAGAGAGAGAGAGAGAGAGAGAGAGAGAGAGAGAGAGAGAGACCCCGCAGAGTTGAACCCCGCCACACAACACCTCGGGGAAATCAGGGAAATACGTCAAGGAGGTTTTTTCTTATCATAATCCCTTCCTGAGAGTCGACTGTCAGTGGTGCTACTCTGGTATATTGTTCTCTCTCTCTTTCTCTCTCTCTCTCTCTCTCTCTCTCTCTCTCTCTCTCTCTCTCTCTCTCTCTCTCTTTCTCTCTCTCTCTCTCTCTCTCTCTCTCTCTCTCAGCAAACAGAATGAAGGTGAAGGCCAAGGTTGTTGTCTAACCGCTTCGAAGGACAGAGTTGGCACAATACAGCGGCAAAAACGACAAAGACAATATAAAAGCTTCTAAATGCAGGCAACGTGATCACAGTACCTCGCTCGGACTCTTTATAGAACAGAATTATGTAATGTGTGTTTGAAATATCTGATGCCTTTGAATTTCTCTGAGGTAGGATACGCCATAAATCAACACAACCTTAGAATAGGCTGACAGTTGTATAAAACCTATTGGAAGAATCATTACCCTTTAAATATACCAAACCTATTGGAAGAATCATTACCCTTTAAATATACCAACAATATAATGTCCACTTAAGGACGAGGGTAACAGCAAATATCCCCATTACCCAGCCACAAACATCAAGAGTAAAGAGTACACTGATATAAAAGTAACAACATATATAAACAAAGGAGCACAGACATCAATAACACATGCAACTTCGAATTTAGACAAGGAAACTCATACGATCTTTCTGTGGCGCCACTGACACACACCCGATAGCCGCCTAGGCATTGGAGTCCCGAGTGTATGCAACGCGGGTAAGCTCTTCCCAAAACATATAAATAAAACATCCATCTAAAAATGATGTAGTAGTAAAGAGATATACAGAGTACATAAAACAGACTTAGATCAACAAAACAGGGATCCCAGCAGTGTTATTCTTTATTGCTCTTTTCTTGAATGATAACCAGAGTACTTTGCCTAAAACAACTTCCAAGAAAACGCTAACTCTATGCTGGGTCTTGTACTGTAACCCCCCACCCCCCACCCCCCACCCCTTGCTAGGAGTTCGCCGCTAATGCAATCAGACGAGGAGGGAGGGAAGGATGAGTGGGTAGGAGTTCAACATACATGAACCATTATTAAACAGAGTGGAGTCATCAGTTCCACTCCTTATAGCGACTCTCTTCAATCCCACTAGTTTATCCTCTGTAAATATTGTAACTCACTCTTATCACACTCCTTTACCGATGTTCACTGTTTTTCTGAGATCGTTTACAGGTTGCTTATTAATTAAATGAAAACAACAACACTAAGCATACTATATAACCCAAGTCATCAATACCGTAACTTTCCGTCAAACTTTCTATCCCTTGAGACACCTGATACTCTAAGCACTCCACAGATCTATCCTGAACACGGTTGTACTTGTTGGCATCTCGAATAATAAAAATGTACTATAACTATACTGAGAATTTCTTTAATGTATAGGGAGGTGGTATTTTTTTTGGTAATATTTTTTTGTTTGTGTGTTTGTGTGTGTGTTTGTGTGTGTGTGTGTGTGTGTGTGTGTGTGTGTGTGTGTGTGTGTGTGTGTGTGTGTGTGTGTGTGTAATAATAATAATAATAGGTTTATTAAATAATAGCAGCTGGGAGGCTGAAAATGTGTGTGTGTGTGTGTGTGTGTGTGTGTGTGTGTGTGTGTGTGTGTGTGTGTGTGTGTGTGTGTGTGTGTGTGTGTGTTTCTTTTTTTATCGTAAAGGGGATATCGGAATGAAAGTCTCGACAGTTTCAATCTCTTGTAGCAGTAAAAAATATGTAAACTGTACCTAAAACATTTAGTCCGCGAGATATATACAGAATCACCCCAAAGTAAACACTGCTAAGCCTACCGAGAAAAGAAGATAAAAAAAAGGGAGAAAGAGAAGATGCTGTATTTCCACCTCAAAGAGACCGACTCCGTATTGTCAGCACCCATGACCACCCTCGCTCTCAGAATATCCCCAACCCAACCAGCCCCGCCCACCACAACCTTCAAATACCGACCCATCCCAATGTGTGGCCGAATATTCACCAACCCTTAGGGGCATTGGCTATTCACATTTTCACACGTTCACTCACAGATCCAGACAAACATTTACCCGTCCACCAACCTCCGCCTACACTAACTTATCCTCCCACCCATCGTACATTACTATCGTCCACACACACACACACACACACACACACATGTTCACCACTCGCCCACACTATCGTCCTCCCTCCCCACCAGACGACCCAGACTAAACAAATCACTGCTAACTCGCTTGGCTACATGGCTCACAGGGTTTTTTTCCAGTCTACTCTCTCCTCTCTCTTTTCCATCCTTTCCATTTATTTTCATCGTGCTTACTGTCCCATCTCTCTATCACCTCTTACCTACAAGGTCTTTCAAGAATTGGGCGGTCTTCTTTTACCCTAAATTAATCAATTTTCCTTAGTCTGATTTAAATGTGTTCTGACGACTGAGATGTCAGTGTTGTGTAGCTGGGAGGTCTGGGGAGTAGTAAATGGTGTGTGTGTGTGTGTGTGTGTGTGTGTGTGTGTATGTGTGTGTGTGTATGGTGTGTGTGTGTGTGTGTGTGTGTGTGTGTGTGTGTGTGTGTGTGTGTGTGTGTGTGTGTGTGTGTGTGTGTGTGTGTGTGTGTGTGTGTGTGGCGCGAGCGTAAGGAGGATGTTTGTGACATCATTATGCCCTCAACTTCAATCTGCCTAAAAGGTGCCATTAAACACGCACGCCCACACGTAAAAGCACACACTAAAACACACGTACCCGTCACACCCATGCACATTAACACATGCGTCACAAAAACGCAAACAAATATGAGCACACATCTCTCACGCGTAAATGCACACACCTGCCGAGACAAAAACATATCCGCAACCACACAGACACAGACACAGTAAACTCACCAAGACAAACAAACATACACATAAAATGAAAAATATATATATACCGGTAATTATAATTAGACCAACCCCACATGACTTTTTTTAGCTGAAGCGTCACACAGTCAAAGGAGACACCGGTGGTAGGGAAAAGTACAATTCTTCTTGAATACCTGGCATTAATACCCTGCGTTGAAACCCACTCTTAAACCTAAACCTAAAAACGCAAGATCCAAGATAGGGAACAGAGATAACCGAGCCTGCACACTGACCAAGGAGGAAGAAAAAGTAAATTGGGAGTCAGATGGGGATATTGGAAGGATTAGTCACAGGAGGGAGAGAAATCATCGAGAGGCATGAAGGCTGGTTAGGGTGAAACTGGCAGGGCAGGAAAATCTGGGAATTGGCAGGAAATCTGAAAACCGGTGGGAAAAAAATGTGAAGAGAAAAGTGGATGTAACATAAATAACTCCAATCAGCAACAAATGGCAAAATATAGGACAGAGCACTGGAGAAATTGTGATGAAGGAAACGGGAGGAGTGTCTAGGGATGAAAGAGAACCAGGCGACCCTAAAACAACAGGAAAATCGGAATAAAAAAATAATCTGGAGACCAAGCAGGAATTATTAGACGAAAAAAAATATATGCAAGAGAAATCAAACCAGACCAAATTGAAACAGGAGATCAAAGCAGGTGACTATAATTGACGTCCAGCAGGTGAACCAAGACCAGCAGAAGGTGACGTGAGACCTGACCTAAAGATATAATAATTCGGAACCATGAAAAGCAGAAAGACAAAACCTGCTGAAAGGCCATGGAGGGTGAATATATGTCCAAAGTTTTAAGGGGCATAATTTTGATGGATCAGACATACACACAGAAGTGAAAACAAAACATACTCAGGTTAGACGAACAAATATGCCTGCTTGGGAGGGAATGGAAAAGGAGGAGGAGGAGGAGGAGGAGGAGGAGGAGGAGGAGGAGGAGGAGGAGGAGGAGGAGGAGGAGGAAGGAGGATGAAAGGGAGGAGGAAAAAGAAGAGAGGGGAGAGTGGCTACTAAACTGTATCTTGTCAGGAAAATCAATCAAGCGTCCGAGGGTGAGAGAGTGAGAGAGAGAGAGAGAGAAAGTGAAAGGGAAAGAGAGAAAGTGAAGGCAAAATGAGAGAGAGAGAGAGAGAGAGAGAGAGAGAGAGAGAGAGAGAGAGAGAGAGAGAGAGAGAGAGCGATGCCTGCCGTGGGAAGATGCACCTGTTTCTTTCTCTACTTGTATGTAGTGAGGGGAAGCAGTGAAGAGGTCTAGAAGAGGGGAAAAATGAGGGGAGAGAATTTGGGACGAGAGAAAGAATAGAGGAAGGAAAATGAAGAATAAGAAAAGAAAATATGAGACGTGGGGATGAGATACAACTATAGAAAAAAGAGAGGAAGAAAGAATAAGAGGGAGATGGAGAAGACAAAGAGAGAGAGAGAGAGAGAGAGAGAGAGAGAGAGAGAGAGAGAGAGAGAGAGAGAGAGAGAGAGAGAGAGAGAACAGGGAATGCAGATGAGGGGAAGGGAGATGACCAGAACGAATAACATTGAAATGAAAATGGTCTGACGGAGAGAGGAAAATATATGAGTGAAGAAGAGGTTATAGAAACGAAAGAAAAATGATAGGGATAACCAAGATAAAAAAAAAAGCTGGAGATATCGAGAGGAATGGAAGAAGGCTGATATACAGATGACTGGAAAGGAATATTGAGGAGATGATTACTGAGGATATTGAAGAAGGAAAGAAATGGAACCAAATACTGCTGACCTAAATGAATGAAAAGGATATATATAAAAAGACTATATTATGTTAAGCAATACATCCACAAGTAAAAAAAACAACAGATAAAGATAATGAAAAGGCGGTGGTAAAAAATGAAATGGCCAAGGAGCAGGAATGGAAAAAAAAAATAATTAGAGGTTGGAAAACATAATGAACCAGAGAGAAAGTCCACCAAAACAAGCAAGTGTTTTTTACACCTGAAATTCTCTCTCTTTCTCTTTCTCTCTCTCTCTCTCTCTCTCTCTCTCTCTCTCTCTCTCTCTCTCTCTCTCTCTCTCTTTCTCTCTCTCTCTCTCTCTCTCTCTCTCACACACAAACCACATACAATGAAAAAAAAAACAATAAATAAATAAAAATGAAGTGAAAAGATGGACACAGTGAACTTTAAGGTAAGGGAGAAAAGTCAGACACAGAGGAAGGCTTAGGTTAGGGGTGATGGTGGGGTCAACTGAGAGGGAGAGAAAAAGGAGGATGTTGAACAGGTGGGGATGGAACCAGGAAGGAAGGGAGGGAGGGTGTCGAACGGGGATGGATAGATGAGGCGGCTAGGAGGAAAGGAAGGACCGAATATAGGGAGAGTCTATCCTACGGAGCCTGGTCAGCTGTTTGGAATAGGGAGGAGATGAGGTATATAGGTCAGGGTGGGAGAGACAGCAGGAAATAATGAAAGGGGATGGAATAAAGGTTTAATAGTCCTATACATTTATTTATAGGAAGGAAAGGGGTGAAGCCGGGTCAACTGGGAGATGGTGAACGCAAAGAGATGGTGGTTAGATGGTGAATAAAGAAGGTAGGGACGGAGGGAGGAAAGGAGGAAAACCGTAGCTCAGAGGAAAGGAAGGGAGAGGAGGGAGAGAGTGGTAGGTCAGAGGAGAGGAAGGAAGAGGAGGAGGGAGAGAGAGAGGTAGGTCAGAGGAGA
This sequence comes from Petrolisthes manimaculis, assembly GCA_034508575.1. NCBI lineage: Eukaryota > Metazoa > Arthropoda > Malacostraca > Decapoda > Porcellanidae > Petrolisthes > Petrolisthes manimaculis. Next base: position 23,894 of record JAWZYT010007450.1, on the reverse strand, counting down.
GGAAGGAAGAGAGAGGCAAGTCGTAGGACAGGAAGGAGGAGGGAGAGAGAGGTAGGTCAGGGGAGAGGAAGGAAGAGGGGCGGAGGGGTGTTTGGACGCCAGACAACAAGGAAAGACACTGGAGAGAAGAGTTAAGAAGGTCGGAATAAAAGATGGAACTGAAAAGGGGGAAGGAGCTGAAAGAAAGATAAAGATGGAGTGGGAACGGTGAGGGAGAAGATAAGAAGAGATGAAGGTATGATAGTAGTGAAGTGATAAAATGAAGAAAAGGAGGGAGAGGAAGATAAGTCGAATGTAGGGAATGACGAGAACAGTGGGAGGAAAGAAACGAAATATGGAGGAATACATTCAGCAAGCATCAGACTTATTGGCCCATAATGCTGATAATGCTATGCAAAATTAATATAGTCTACTGCACACTGAATGAATTAATGCTCAAGTGCTTGTGAAACAGCTTTCTTTGCTTTATTATGAGTGTGCATTTACGTGTATGTTATGTTTATGAGTGAATGATTCCATGTACAGTATGTCTCCATGTATGTTCAAGTACTGCTAGTGCATGTGTAAAGTTATATGTTATCATGACGTAAGTATCTATTTTTTCCAATTGTACTGAATGGAAGGTCTCTTAGGTTTAGCTGCCTGTGGCCGGAGAAACTCCATAAGAGAAAGAAAACAAAATCTGGTGAGGGTCAGGGGTTATCTGTGGCTGTTTGGCTCCGGCCCGCATGGCTGTTCACCTCATGGTTCACCTCTTGGGTTGGCAGCCTCTGGGGGATGAACCCACGACGAAGACGCCGCCAAGTCAGGACCTCAAGTGGAGAATACGAAGGGGGGTGGGGGTGTTGTAATAGGGGGAGGCGAGGGTCGTGCAAGAGGTTGATAATGGTTTGCTGAGGGACCAAGAGGGGGACGGAGAGGTGAGGCTCGTGCTTGAAGTGGTGAGGGGGTGAATGTGGGAGAGGGAAGAGAATGTAAGAGGTGGTGCATGGAGTGGTGAGTACCCGAGTGTGTGTGTGTGTAGGAGGGTGGGGGGAGGAGAGGGGTTAAGAGAATGTGAGAGGTCGTCCTGTGGCTGTGAAAGGCGTGTGGGGGTGGGCGGTGAAACTACAATGAATTTCACCTTCCCTTCTCTTTCCTCCCCCTCACTACGGTCCCGTTGCCAACCCTTCAATTGCCAAGGTCATTTTTTGTGAGTTTATTCATACTATTTCCAGATGACCTGATTATGCTACATTCAAATAACGATACCAAGAATAACAATATATCATCGCCAACTCTCTTCTTTCAATGGTCATATTTTAGTACTTTTATCAACTCATCAAGATTGTATTCACCTTCGAAGAAACCACAGGCACTAGGAGGGCTCACAAAATCTCCTTGTAAGGTATGTTGTTTGGTTAATGCAGTCTGTCTATACATGTTACTTCAGTAAGACGGGTTGTTGTGATAGTCAGAGATGGGTACGGGCAGTGAGTGTGTGTACATTTGTGGTGAGTAAATGGGAGAGTAATATACCTTATTCATGAGAAGGTTGTGAGGCGTTAGGGTATGTCGGAAGAGGGACGGTGTGAGGAGGGAGGAAATTGCGTGGAGGAGGAGAGGAGGAAATTCATGAGGAAGGTTGAGAAATTGTATGTACAGGGAGGGAATGAGAGAGTGCGTAGGAAGAAGAAGTGACTGCTTGTGAAGGGGGGAAGAAGTTGAGTGTGTGGGAGGGAGGAGGGACTGTAAGTGGAGGAAGGAAGCGGGTTGCGGGTGGGAGGAGGAAGAAAGAAGGATTGTTGCGTGGAAGCACCAATGGGCTGAGGGAGGGAGGAAGGAGGTAAAATGGAATGCACAGAGTGGGGGTTTGGGGGAAGAAAATGAGCGGAGGGAGAAAAAGGACCGAGTGGCAGGGAGGAGGGGGGGGGGGATGCGTGGAGGTGGAAGAGGGACGGAGTGGGGGGAAGAGGGACGGAGTGGGGAGAGGGAGGGACTACGTGGGGGCACCTATTAATATAAGGAGGAGAGGGAGGCTGGGATGAAGGGTATCAGGGTACGAACTCCATCCAATACAGTAGCAAGGCCGAGGTCATCACCATACCTGGAGAGCTGGCTGGCGGTGCTTAAATTAGGCTACCAAGCAGGGGGGTGAATTGGTAGTGGTGGTGGTGGAGGGGGAGAGGACGTGTGTGTGTGTGTGTGTGTGTGTGTGTGTGTGTGTGTGTGTGTGTGTGTGTGTGTGTGTGTGTGTGTGTGTGTGTGTGTGTGTGTGTGTGTGTGTGTTTGTGTGTTTGTGTGTGTGTGTGTGTGTGTGTGTGTGTGTGTGTGTGTGTGTGTGTGTGTGTGTGTGTGTGTGTGTGTGTGTGTGTGTGTGTGTAAAGCTGGAGGATACGAGAGGGGGAAGGAGATAGGGAGGGAGAAAAAAAGACGAAAGAATAATTAATAGGAGGAAGAGAGGTTGAAAAGGGAAAAGAAAGAAAAGTGTAAGAGAGGGAGAAACAAAAGACGAAAGGAATACGAGGGAAGGTAATGAGAGGGACATGTAGAAAGGGGACAGGAGAAAAAAAAATGAACACTTTAGGAAGACAGAGGGGAATTGTTGTGGTTCTGAAGGGAATAGAGGGTAAAGGATGGAGGAATAAAAGGGGGACGATATGGAAAAAGGAGGAGAGCAAGGGAGAGAGATATGTGATGACTGGAGAGAGACAAGGAAGGGGGGAGTTAGAGGGGGAAGGGGAGGGGAGATTGTGAAGGTCAGGGAGAATCAGTTTCGCTGAAAGCTGGACTGAGGCCAAAAGGGAGGTGTCTGGCTACCCTGAGACACCACGACCAAGGGAGGGAAGGGGGGGAGCAGAAGGAGGCGAGGAAGGAGAGGAGGGTGAGGGAAGGAAGGAGACAAGCAAGCAGAGGACAGACGCAGGGAGAGAAAGGAAGGAAGGAGACAAGCAAGCAGAGGACAGATGCAGGGAGAGGAGAAGGGAATGGAGGAGACAAGCAAGCAGAGGACAGATGCAGGGAGAGGAGAAGGGAATGGAGGAGACAAGCTAGAGGAGTAAAGATGCAGGGACAGGAGAGGAGGAGCAGGCAAAGGAAAGAAAGTATAAATAGTCAGTAGGAGATAAGCAGGCTGAGGCAGGATGCAGGCAGAGGAAGGTAGGAAGGAGAGAAACAGGCAGGAGGGAAAGAAGGAAATGAGCATACACAAAAGAGTAACAACAAAGGCAAACAGAAAAGGGAAGGAGTGGAGATGCAGACTTATGATGGAAATGAGGGAAAATACAAGTCGATGGGAGATTTTAAAAAAAAGTAAAGAACTGTGACATGTCGAGTGATATTAGGGAATCAATCGTTGCAATTAGAGAAAAGTCAGAAAATGTGAAATGGAGAAAAGGCAACAGAGGCGAGAGGTCACAGCGAAACATTACAACGTGAATATTTTTCGTTTGGGTTTCTTTTTCTCATTTGAGTTTATTTGTGATTGTACAGTAATTATCACATCATGTAAGTTGCCCTAAGTATTTCTTCATCTTGATTTCTATGTATATCAGTGTAGTTTGCTCTCTCACATAGATGGCCAGAATAGGATGTGAATGATACAATTATTACAAAAGATGGAGAGACGTACAGCCTAATATATAATTTTGTAAGTGATAAGTGTGACGAAAGGAGGTAAAGAGTGATGATTCGAAGACTTAAAATGGAGGGATAGAAAGAAGAGGGAAGGAAGGCAGGATAGTCATGGATGGAGCAAGGCAAGGCAAGGAAAGCTAACTATGACTGACAATAGCTGACAAAGGTGAAGACGTAGCAGTTACAATAGCGTGCTGGGTGGTGCTGGCTGACACACACACGGCAAATATACCCACGCACAATCGCCAAGAAGCATATATAAACATAAAAAAATCTGCAAATAATAATAATAATGATAATAATAACATAAAAATGAAATCTATATAATTTCTCTCAAACTTTTCTTACCAATATTTGTTCATTCCAGTTATTTTCCCAAACATTCTCTGTATCCAAAATTCATAACACTAAAAACATCTGCCACTTTTCACTGTACTGTACATATCATAGAAATAATAATGGATTAACACGATCTACCCTGTCAGTCTGTACATCATCTAGCTTTTGTGTAATGGAAATGCATTTACGTTATATCATTGAACTTATGAATGCATTGATTTGTACCATAGCCAAGTATCAAATAATATGATGGTGCCCAACAGTTAGTCAAAGAAACATTGCCACTATAATGAGTAAGGGAGTGTTGTTGATGGTGCCCAACAGTTTGTCAAAGAAACACTGCCACCATATGAGTAAGGGAGTGTTGTTGATGGTGCCCTACAGTTTATCAAAGAAACATTGCCATTAGAAAATATGAGTAAGGGAGTGTTGTAGTCGTAATAAGTGTGGTAATGAGATAATAAGAGAAAAAAAAGTGCGTTTAAAACGTCTTGCATCACGGCACGTAACACACCAACAAAACACAACAAGGAAAAGTGTGTCAAATGGGGGTTCCCTCCTCTCTCATAACGGGTCTTATTCTCACCTCCCCCCATCCCCCACCTCTCTCTCTCTCTCTCTCTCTCTCTCTCTCTCTCACTCTCTCTCTCTCTCTCTTCTTTTATCCTTGTCTCCTCCTCCTTGTTAGTTTATTGAAAATCCGAACATGAAGTCTAAGTAATGATGATAGTTTCTTCTACCACCCCCACTCCCTTCATACTCCCTCTCCTCATCCTCATCCTCATCATCTTTTCCCTTTGCTCATCATTTTCTTCTCCTCCTCCTCCTCCTCCTCCTCCTCCTCCTTCAAACCATTAATATCAAACTGGGTCTACAATTTGTCGCCTCTACATTTTTTCCCTCACCCCAAGCGAATTTTACGATTTGTTATTCATGGAGAGAAAATATAACTTGGGCTTGAGTTTATCGTTTTATGTTTATTTACTATTTGATACAGACCACATTTGTAAAACGTGTGTGCAAGAATGTTTTATCGGTGTGTTTAAAAAGCCTATTGATAAGTGAACGCATGTCTGCATAAGTTATAGTTTTTGCATACGTGACTGTATAGCCCATGGCCATGGTATAGCCTATACTGCACGTGTGAGTGCGTGCATGTGTTCTGTATACATGTGTGTATAGATTTTTCAATGTGTATGTGAGTTTGTACTGTACACATGTGAGTAAAACTATCTATCTCCCTTCCAAATTTCTTTCAATATTACTTCTGTTATTGCACCTATTCCTCCTCCTCCTCCTCCTCCTCCTACTCCGTCTCCCCTTCTTTCTGTATTTTACTTTCCTATCTCTATATTCTACTGTGTAAATCACTCTCCTTTACCTCTTTTATCTTTTATTTTTCCAGCTCATCCTCTTTTCCTTCTCCCACAATTCGTCATGTATTTTTGTCTGTGCTCCTCCACCACAAACTCCTACACCATCTCTGCCTCCTTCGCCTCCTCTTCCTTTGTAACCCCTCCTGCCTCCATCTCTCTCCCTCCCTCCGTCCCTCCTCAACAACTACATTACCACAGCAACAAAAACTAACCCCCCGTTCGTTCCATCTCCCTCCCTCCCCCCTACTACACCCTCCATTACCCACACCTGCCCAATCCCAAGGTCATACCCCGAGGGAAGGTGAGGATTGGACCGGGGCCTAGGTGAGGTGATACTTGAGACGCATATTGAGATTGATGACTGTCTGCCTGGGTTATGAGACGCGGCTTATGATTGGAGTACGACATTTACGATTGGTGACTACTGTGAGGCATTGCTGTTGATTGGGCATGACTTTTACTGTAGATACGGTTTTATGATTGGTGGATGATTGACTGAAATGCTACTATAGTGATTGGGACACGACTTTATGATAGGTACCGTTTTACGATTTGGGGATATACTCTGCCCAATCGTGAACTGTGTGTGATTGGTGAATGGTGGATATGAAACGCACGCAGGCTGTAGGTAGGTAGGTGACAGATGAATGAATGAACGTCGAGGTGGAAAATTGCGATTATTAAATTTGCGAGTGAATGAAATGCACACGCAGCTTTAGGAGTAAATGGACGAACCCGCTGACGACCCTGTAATAAAGTGATGTATGTACGGTAGTCTATGTAGCCCGGCAGTACACTACACTACAATGGCTGACTGATGATGCCGACTACCGGGTTATATGAAGAGGATGCATAACTGAATGATGGACGACCGTAGCAGTGAGTGGAGGGCATTAACGGTGAGGTGATTGATGGTGATAGTGAAAGGTTGATGAAGGGGAGTAAGTGGTTGATGGACGGATGGATAGGTGCAATAGAGAAAAAAATATGCAAGCAGGAAGGAAGTAACCTCAAACAAACAAGTGACCAGCACACTATATTTCCATCTGGTTAATATCAAATAATACTGTTACCGGTACTTTTCCGCTCACCACAGGTAAAGCTACTTAATCTTCTCTTACATCTTATTATTCAATAATTTTGTCACTGTTAAAGTTTAAGATGGGCTGAAATAAGACTCAAGAGATGATCACTGGAAAACTGATTAGCCTACAAAGAAAAATAGGAGGAAAGCTATTAGTATATAAATATTAAGTTGTTTTGGAAAAGGCTAGAGAGAGTGACGCTAAGTTGATTCCAGTTATACTTCAATCTCTGAGTCAATAAACTATGGCCACTGAAAAGCACACAGACTAAGGGCCGATTTTACAGTATCTTTGGTTTGTTATGATCCTCCCCGACCACACTAGTCAGTCTTAATTATATCAAACAAACTCAATATCCATATCCACAAAATCTGTCAAGTAGTTCCATTATTACGATAGCTTCATAGTGGAGTCATCAACTTCATCAAATAATTCACTTATGAGTCATTTACACAGTTCAGTTTCTTTTGTTATGGTGCTTGCAAACCAATACAAACCACTGTGGAATCGGCACTAGGCTAAGTAAACATAAATATATCATGAACGTCAAAATGCTTCGTCTGGGTATCAGAGTTGATATAAAAATAATAGTAAAATAAACATCGAAGGGACTCTACCTAAACCACCAATCCCTTCAGCGTCAAAAAATCAGAAAGTGTTGGTGGAGGGGACCAAGGTGACTGACGGGTGGATGGGATGAACCAGCCAACTGTACGGTGACTTGCTGAGGAAAGGCTGGGTGGGTGGGTGGGTGTGTTGGTGATTGACGGATGAAGGAGAAGACTTGCTGGCTGACGTATACAGTGATATGATGAATGGCTGAGCTTTAATTAGTGAGTTGTGACTGAGGGTTATGTATGGTACACGTTTCTATTATATCAGTGATATTTTTGGTATACCGTATTATATATTTTTAGGTTTGCTCAACTCTACGTATAAATTGTCTGTTTGATACGAGATCTAACTAACTAACTATACAGCTTAATCCATCGCCAGTTAGAAGATCTGGCCAGATAGAGACAACTAATCAAACATTAAAGACAATATAGTCAACAAACCAACACATTAACCAACCAACCAACCAACCAAGTAACCAATCAAACAACCAGTCAGTCAACCAGACAATGGACCAATCTACCACCCATCTATATTCCTTCGCCTGACAACCGGAGGGAGTGGAGTGCTAGTCGGAATGATGAATGGTGAGGGAGAAGTAAGGGTGAGGTGAAAAGAGGGGATGAGGGGGAGCAGCAGTACTGGGAAGGAGAGAGGGTGGGTAGGTAGAGGGCTATGAGAAGGCGAGATGTGAAGGGGAAGCTGATGAGGCAGGGAAGACAGCCAGGGAGCCGTGTGGTGTAGAGAGGGAAATAATGGTGGGAGATGAGATGGGAATTGAGTGACGCAGAGGGAAGGGAGAGATGGGGTAGGTGGTAGAGGAGTTGGAAACTTGGTAAGGGCGTGGGTGGATGAGAGTGGGAGAGGAATGGTGAAGGCGTAGGAAAAAGTGTCGTAACAATAGGAGAATGGAAGTAAAATGAGAAGAGAGAGGGAAGAGTGTTAAGGGAGTAGGAGTAAGGAGGTGTGAAGTGTAGGAAATAGATGGTGATAGAGTATGTTACGTAGTAGTGAAGAAACGTCTGATGTGAAGGGAAGGGAAGATGACAAACAGCTGATATGAATAAGTATTATACTACTTGGTAATTAATATGCTTGAGAGAGAGAGAGAGAGAGAGAGAGAGAGAGAGAGAGAGAGAGTAGTGGAGGGTGAAAGAGGAAGAGCCTGCCGTTCCTCCATCCCTCCCTCCACCCACGCACCACCTGTCATAGCCCTGACCTTGGCCCACACCTCCCCCATTATCCCTCCTCCCTCCATTCTTCTTCCTTCTCTGTCCCTCCTCCCTCCTACACCTTCCCCCTTCATTCTTCCTCCTTTTATCCCTCCCTCTCTTCATTTCTCATTTCCTCCCTACGACTACGAGTACACCTCAATTCAACTTTCAGCGATACATACGGTACATACATATGTGCTTAAGGTGCCATCTATTCTCGGCAATGTGTAGGGCTACTGATTCCTCCAAACTATGCCACGACACAGCATCAATAAACGAGTATGGGTTTTGTAATGTGACCTTGTTTGGGAAGAATTAGTAGCCCTCCAATTCGTTCACAACAGATGACCCCCATGATATCAATGATCATAATTCTATTGCACCTCAAATTCTGATTCAACCACAAAGTGATCCTTACAGAAAACACAATTCTACGTCACGTCAGTCTATTAATCACAAAAAGAAATACATTGGGAAGCCCAGGATGACCAATATTTAAACTTTAACTACTTTATCCTCATTTGTTGTTCATATCTAATCTCTTCACACCCATGGCGGCAACATTCAGTTACTCTCAATAACCACAATACGGTACTAATCAGTCAAAAGAATAGTTTTGATCCTTGCTTGTACAATCATGATCTAAAGTTCTGCATCAGGTGAATTAAAGTGAGTCATTTGAGTGAATCTAATGTAAACTCGATCAAAAAAGTATCGCGCGTTACTCACATGAAACCTTCTGACACTTAAGGTGAAATAGCTACTGAAAACGAATCTCTCGAGGTATCATGAGCAATCTTTTACAGAACCATCGGACCCCACGTGCGCGATACTTTTTTGATCAACTGTACAGTATATCATAGAAAACAACAGCTGTAGTATCCCATTATATTTAGGGTCCGTATTATTCGAAGGTGTTACGGGACTATTGGACGTGAATGTACAGTACTTGAAATAATACCCCAAGAGTGAATGAATCTAGTGGATGAATCTATTACCTGAACCACATACCGTTAGTGTTGTTGAAGCGACACTTTCTCAGACTGGTTCATTCATTCACATAATTACGGTGTGTGTGTGTTTGTGTGTGTGAATTCTAAATGCATTTTCTTCCTAACTAACCTAGTACATTTTTTTCGTCTGTTTATTTATGGATAATATTATTGTATCCCTCCCTGGCATTTATTGTATCATTCTTCGTGCCTTCCTCTCTTTCTTAGGTCTTCTATCCTTTCACAAACTTCTCCATACCTTCCCTTTAACCAATCAATCCCCTTACACACCTCTTTCCTCCACTTAAGCTGAACTCTTCCCCTTCCTACTACCTTAAATTTTTCCTCCCTCTCTCACCTTCCTCCTTCAAATTCTCTTTCCTTTCCTCCCGTGAACTCTCCTACCTTCCCTCCTCCTCCCTTGAACTCTACCTACTTCCCTCCTACTCCACCAGCCGGCCCAGAAACCAGTTTGAAGGTACCTCACTGAAAGCGAAATTTGTTCCACCGGTCCACATTACCAGTCCCGTTAATGTTGCCCCTCTTCTGCTTCCTCTCTTCCTTCTTCCCACACCTCTCCCTTCCTCCAACACCTGTTATTCTCTCCCTCCCACACCTCGCTCCTCTCTCCCTCCCACACCTCGTTCCTCTCTCCCTCCCACACCCCGTTCCTCTCTCCCTACCGTTCTATTTTCCTTCACTCAACTCCCACTTCTTTCTCCCACGTCTATTCTTTTGTTCCTCACTTAACACTCGTCATGGTTCAAGGGGTTCTGAACTTCTAGGTCACACACCAAAAGTATGTACCAGTAAGTTTGAATCCTGACCATGCCAGGGGTCATGTGCTGCATACCCGTGGTCATTCTGACTTTGAAAAAGAGGAATTTCATTACTGGTTAAGTTAGTAAATTTTAGTGGATTTTATCAACATAGGTAACTATTCTCACTCTCTTAGTTATCCCATAAATCTGTTTAACTAAATAATATTCCATTCTCCAACTTTTCAACTCTCCTTCCCTCCTCCATCCACGCATCATTTCTTAGTGTCATCCCTCCCTCCTCTGTGTCTCTCTCCCTCCATCTTTTCCTATTTTTTGTTTTATCTTCATCCCCTCTCAAGTAATTTGCTTGTTTCCTCCCTCCTTCTCCCCTTATCTCCATTCGCCTCTCTCTTCCTACTTGCTGTCCAACATCCAGCCCTCCCTTCTCATCTGCATCCCTCCTCCCCACTATTTTTTCATCTCTGTATCCCTTTCATCTCTGTATCCCTGCCTCCCTCCCCTCATCCCTCCATTCATCCCTTCTTTCATCTCTTCCTCCCCCCCTCTCCCACCCTTCCCTCGTCCACTATTCTTCCTCCTTTCAGTATCTTTTCCTTGTTTGCCTTCCCCGGGTAGCCTATCTTCACTGTCACTGTGTCTTCTCTGTTTTCCTTACATCACGTTTACGTACTCTCTCTCTCTCTCTCTCTCTCTCTCTCTCTCTCTCTCTCTCTCTCTCAGCTAACACGGACAGTATATACATTCTTATTAAACAGCGGAGGGTGGAAGAAGGGTCTGAGACGGTCAGAAATGGGTGGACAGACATATAGGGTGGTGGAATATGAATGAGGTAAATTGATAAACGAAGAGAATGAGACAAAGGCAGAGAGGACAGACATATATACATACGAACTTATAAAAAATTATAAAAATGCAAGCCTGTGAAGTAATGAAAACTACACTAAAAGATAAATATGGGAAAACTTCAAAAGACAGATAAGAAAAATGAAGGAAGAGAAATTAAATACTAACGGCGAAAGGAGATAAAAGGAGAGGAAAGAGAATTGGAGGAGGAAGAAAAAAAAACATGAATGAAGAGAGATATGGTAACGATGATAATGAGGAGGAGATGGAAGAAGAAAGAACAGAAGATGGTGGAGGAGAAGGATTATGATGGTGATGATGAATATAGATGAGGGACGTTAAAGATGGTGGAGGAAGGGAAGGGAAGGGAAGGATAAGATGGATAGACACGAGAGAGAGAGAGAGAGAGAGAGAGAGAGAGAGAGAGAGAGAGAGAGAGAGAGGAGAGAGAGAGGATAAAAGGGAAGAAGTGGGGGAGTGGAGTACCCGAGAAGGACAAGGGAGGGAGGGAGGGAGGGGAGTGACTCATCCAACCAGCAGCCTCTTGTTGTGATTCTCAACTCTCTTACTCATTCCTCTCTCTCTCTCTCTCTCTCTCTCTCTCTCTCTCTCTCTCTCTCTCCCCATTGCCTTCTCCTCGCTTTTCCTTCCTCTCCCTTCCCTTTGCTTCCTCCTCTCTTACTCATTCCTCTCTCCCTCTTGCCTTCTTTCCTCTCCCTCCTTTTCGCTTCCTTTTCCTCCCCCTTGCCTTCTCCTCGGTTTTCCTTACCTCTCTCGCTTTTCCTTCTTCTCCCTTCCCTTTGCTTCCTCGCGCTTCCCTTATCTCCCTCCTTCCTTCATATCGTTCCTTCTTTCTCTAATCCTCAATCTTATGGTTTCATTCTTTCTTTCTTTCATTCCCCTTCCCTATTACTTCTCTATCTCTTTCCCTCATGCCTCTCCCTTCTCTCCCCTGTCGTTCTCTCTCTCTCTCTCTCCTCTCTCTCTCTCTCTCTCTCTCTCTCTCTCTCTCTCTCTCTCTCTCTCTCTCTCTCTCTCTCCTCTCTCTCTCTCTTTCTATATATATATATGTCATCGTTCCCACCTTTTCTATCTTCCTCTTCCTTTGTGCTTCATTCTCTCTCTACCTCCTTCTTTCCTCCTTTCCTCCACAACATCATCATCAGTTTCGTCTTCCTCTCCTTTCTCCCCTTCCTCATTCCTTCCATCCCATTTCATAACTCACCTCCTCTTCCGTTGCCTTTCATTTCCCCATTATCGTCCATCTTCTCTTTCCTTCATTCAAACTCCTTTCATCCTCTCGTCTCCTCTATTCTCCTTTTCCTTCTTTACTTTCCTATCTCTTCCTACCCTTCCTTCTTCCTTTTTCCTGCCCCCTTTCCTTTTTGCTGTCCTGTCTTTCCGCTCTACCTCCTTTCCTTTCACTTCTCTTACTTCTTCCCCTCTCCCTCCTTTTATAGTTTCCCTATACTCCCTTTTTCATCATCACTCTCACTTTCGTCTCTTTCAACACTCCTTCTCCCTCATAAACCTTCTTTCATTTTACATTTTTATACTCTTTCTTCTTCTCTTTTAGCCAACCATTTCCTTCTCCTTCTTTTCTCACCCAAGTACGAGAGACTAGTTTTTATTTCTTTATAGTTATCATTGCATATTCAAATAGCCTTGCAAAACCAAATAGCCCAGTTCTGTTGCTGTTGGAATGTTCATTGTACACCTTCTACTTTACTATACTCTCCTTCGCACTAGTAGTTTAGTTAGTAGAGTATAATCAAATAGCCTCGTTAAAACTTATTTGTCTGTTACTGTTTGTAATTAATTTTGTAATCCTCTGCAAATCTCCACCACCTCAAATCCTCCTCCTTCCCCTTTTACTCTTCCTCATAGAAGTGGAGACTATCAACGAATGAGAGAAGATATGGACTAGTTGGAGGAGAGTACAACAGACGGGTAAAGAAGAGAATGATAGCATTGGGTTGAGTGATGTAACCTTCACCCTCCTTACCCCTCCCTGACCTCTATCTTACTCTGTTTCTCTCACTCCAGAGTTGTCGGTCTAAATAGGCTTAAAGAGAGAGAGAGAGAGAGAGAGAGAGAGAGGAGAGAGAGAGAGAGAGAGAGAGAGAGAGAGATGGCACGTTACGTATAGAGAGTAAGGTACAAGGGTAGATATGACGGGACAGGATATAGTAGAGGAGTCTTCAGGATATTTCATCACTAACCTAACCTTTTCCACTCCACTTCACTCTGTTCCAACAACTGCTGCTGTCTTACCATATTATTTATCCATTCACCTTGATTCAATGTGTTGGCTATGTATATCCATGGCAGAGAGGCAATCTAAGCTTGGATGGAAAAAGAAGCCAGGCAGACTACGATAGACCAGCGATGAAGAGTTGGGATATAAAAGTTCGCAGGAGTTATCTATAACAGTAACTGATAATGGTGATTGATTTGATGATGATTCTAGTCGTTAGTCATGGAGATGTTACAGAAGATACTTAATTAAAACCGTACCAATACGCTTATAAACTCCATATATGTATACTAATTTGTGGTTATAGTACAGTTTATTAAGTACTAGCAGGGATACCCCGACGTTGTCCGGGGATCTATCTATCAATCTATCTATTTATAAATATGTAGGATGGATTGCACGATTTGATGAGAGAGAAGTGGCCAGCGGCGTGCGTGTGTGTGTGTGTGTGTGTGTGTGTGTGTGTGTGTGTGTGTGTGTGTGTGTGTGTGTGTGTGTGTGTGTGTGTGTGTGTGTGTGTGTGTGTGTGTGTGTAAGATGTAAAGCAGTGATGGAATGAGGGAAATGTGGCGGGTGGTGGTGAAGGGAAGTGGAGGAACGAGAGGGAAAGAGGCACTTTGGAAGGGAGTGATGTCTGTGGTAGGACATGGAATGAAAGGATGACCAACTGAAAGTCAGGCTGATAAGAAACGCACACATCCTCTAAAAGTCCTCCCTCCCTCGCAAACACACACAGACACACACACTACAGGGTCACTTATACACGCGCATCACCAGTTTATATATATATATATATATATGATCAACACACACATAAACACACCTCACTAGTTTATATACACACAATACGGTATTATTATTACTTGCACATAGCTGACATTCTCTTACGACACACACAAATGTAAAACAAACCGCGCACAACAACACAGATGGATAACAAGTACAAACACACACACACACAAACAAACATATACAGTATAAAGCACTGTGTCCCACTCCTGAACTCCACCCAGTCGTGTGTCCCTCTTCACCATCTCTAGCTTACCACAGTCTCCACCTCCTATACTTTTCCAAACACTGGTGCATGTGAAGGGGATCTACAGTATTATCGTGTGTCCTTCCTTTACTACTACACATATCGCCTTATCATCGCCATATTGCAGGGCTAACGAGTACTACAGACGCAAGGCCAAGAGATATACTAGTATATCTCTTGGCCTTGCTATAGACGTATGCGTGGAGAAACACTAAAGTTACTAAACCAACTATTTTAAGGAGGTCTGTTTCTTAGAATAGCTTGGAGGAATAGTTGTCTTCGTTTGCAAACACGATATTACCCCACGTCATTAACGGCAAACATGCAAACATGGCAACTGTACCCGATAAAACATTTGAAACTCCAAACGACGACACAAGAGTCATGAGTTTGAGACCAAAGACTAACAGGTGATTTTATCAGTAGTATTCGTACCTTGTTCTTTTTTTCACATCGACAACTATATGCATATTGAGATGGTATAAATATGTTCGTGGTAGTCAGGAGACCATTCGTTTTATTACACAAGTGGTTTGGGGGTTGGATATGTAGATTGGTAGCACTTGGTAACCGGAAAATTAAGGCCACAAGATGTGTGTGTAGGCCTTATTAAGACTACAGGTGGTTGCTTACAGGGCATACAGGCATACAGGTCTGTTGGTTGGTAAGTAGGTAAGAACGTTCGTAGGTGGATAAGAAGGTAAGTATATAGGAAGATATACAGATAGCTAAATAGGTTGGTAGGTATGGATAGTATATTTTAATTATACTGGGTAATGTGAGGACAGATAAGGAGTTATGACAGTAGGTAGTTAGGTTTTGTAGATGGGTGAGTGGGAAGTGGGTACGTCCGTAAGCTAAGCAGGTTATGTTTATCAAGCAGGTGTACCAGGCGAGTAGGCTAGAAGGGAGACGGGAAAGCTTAGGTACAGCATATGTGTGTGGGGGGGGGGGGAACAACAAGCATGTAGAGAGAGTGGGGTGGGGGGGGGGAGTAGGCAAGAAGTAGGTGAGAATTGGGCAAAAAGTTAGCAAAGGAAAGGGAAAGAGAATTCATAAGTAAACAAAGAGAGAGAGAGAGAGAGAGAGAGAGAGAGAGAGAGAGAGAGAGAGAGAGAGAGAGAGAGAGAGAAGGGGAAGGGGAACAGAGGAATGAGGGAGCGACGTGAAGATATGTGAGATCCCAAACCTGTTTCTTTGAACACACACACACACATATACAGAGAGAGAGAGAGAGAGAGAGAGAGAGAGAGAGAGAGAGAGAGAGAGAGAGAGAGAGAGAGAGAGAGAGAGAAATAGAGAGAGTACAGGAGGAGGAAGAATGCAAAGGAGACAAAGGGAAGTAAATAAAATTGTAAAAGAAGAAGAGGAGTAAAAATAAAGATGAATAGCGGGATTAGAAAAAAACTACAGAGGGGAAGGCAAGAAGGAAAAAATGTGTGTGTGTGTGTGTATAGGATAGTGCTTGCCTGTTTATGAGTGTGAGAGTTTGGTTGTGCAGGTATTAATGTATTTAGTATGCTCAGTGTGTCGTTGTGTGTTGCAGCATGTGGCCCTCACTGTTTTAATGTGTCAGAGTGCTAATGAGGGTACTGTGTGTTCGTCAACGTGTTTATGTGCTAAAATAGGTGTATGTCAATGTTTGTTAACGTGTCAGTGTGATTGCCTTGGTGTTTTCAGTGAGTTAGTGTGTCAGTGAGTAAATGACTGTTACATGTGTCTTGTGTGTGTGTGTGTGTGTGTGTGTGTATGTATGTGTGTGTGTGTGTATGTATGTTAAAATGTTAAATAAAAAAATAACTACGTGAACATAAGTCTATTTTATTTTGAAAGCGTTCCTCAAAGTACACATAGGATATCTGTAAGGACGTGTGTGGTTAAAATTGTGAACGTGGTTATTTCGTTGTGTGTATTCCATAAGTGTGTTGAAGTGCGTGTGTGTGCATGAACGGGTACGAGAGTGGTCAGTCTACTTGGGAGTGTGGTGTGTGTTCGTGGTCTCTTGTATGTATGTGTGTGTGTATGTGTGTACACGTGGGGTGCCAGTGTTTACTACTAGTATTATCTTCGGAGCAGCGGATGAGATTAGCAGGCATCCTGTCGTGTTCCCTGGCCTCAGAACCTCTCTCTCTCTCTCTCTCTCTCTCTCTCTCTCTCTCTCTCTCTCTCTCTCTCTCTCTCTCCTTTTGACTTGCTGACTTTTTAATCATTCCCTCGCCATACTACTCCCACTCTCGTCACTAACCCACATTCTCTTCACACACACACACACACACACATCTTGAACAGTCTTCATGTAGTGAATCTCTGGGTATAATTATTTATCTAGTTTTTCTAGTATTTGTAGAAACTATTCCCTTCTTGGTGTTCCTCCACTCCTCACTAATCTTCCTCCAACTTGAGTCTTCTACTTCTACTATGCTTTCCTTCGCACCAAAAACTAGTTAACAAAGCATAATCAAACAACCACTTTAGAAATCTGTTCCTTCTTGAAAGTCCTAAATTTATACAAACCCCTCTCTCTTTCTGTGTGTGTGTGTGTGTGTGTGTGTGTGTGTGTGTGTGTGTGTGTGTGTGTGTGTTCTTACATCCTATTTATTTCTGGTGGCGTCATACACGTTTCCTCACCCACGTATTCTTGGCTCACTCACTCACTCACTCTTGTACTCAATTGTATTTTCAAATTTATACATTTACTTCACACAATTTCTCTCTCTCTCTCTCTCTCTCTCTCTCTCTCTCTCTCTCTCTCTCTCTCTCTCTCTCTCTCTCTCTCACACACACACACACACACACACACACACACCAGATCTTGTCCTCTCCTTTATATACCTATTTTTTTCCTCCCTAAATCCCCACGTCTCTTCCCCTTTCCTCACATACACGTACATACATACCATATACTCATTCTTCCCTCACACACACACACACACGGACATCAACTCTTCTCTCCTCACACCTCACATTCATCTCCCCATCTCTTTCTAATTTCCTGTCCTCTAGGCTCTCCCCTCACCGCCCTCGTTTCCATCATCTCTCCTCTCCCTGTCTTTCCTTTCTCTTCTATTATCTTTTTTAATCTGGTTTATACTGATTTTGTCTCCTACCTATACGCTTGGTCGCCTCCACCCCTTACTCCTTCTCTATTGCTTCTATTACTCTACCACTTATTTTCATTTCTAATCCTGCAACTTTTTTTCCTTTCCTTCTACACCCCCGTCCCTTACTTCAATCCTTGCTAGCTATTTATATCTTCTTTCCCCACTTCCTATCTCCCCCCTCCCTCCCTTCCCTCATCTGTCTACTTCATTCTCCACCCCTTTCACATTCATTAATTTCTTCTGCAATTCCTTTTTCCCTCCACAAATCACGTCAGTACTTAAAGGATGCAGCTCGTGTACAGGACGGACGTAAGACACTCACTGCCACATATATTTTGTTTTTTTCTACTAAGCTGACGATCCCGTACCTGAGGAAGGAATGCCCTCATCACATTGTAGTTGATTCGGTATTTAAGAGGAGATTCTCTTGTTGGCACTTGGAAGGCTACCGATTCCTTCAAACTATGCCAGAAAACATATGCCCTAAATGGTAATAAAGGGGGATCTGTTATTTCCTGTCAGCTTGGAGGAATCACAGACCTTCCAATTCACCAACAAGTAACCCAGGTGTACAAATCTTTATTTAAAATTTACAGATAAATTTACACCTTATAGCCTAATATTATGATCTATTGGCATAACGTAATGCTAACATTGATTTTTCACATAACAACTGCACCATAGCATCTCCTAAATACTATAACAACTATAACCCAAGTGGAGTAGTCAATCAGGTTAGAGTTAATGAGCAGCAGTAAGAATCTCATTTTGAGCTTCTCTTTAAGCAACGCGCATTTAACGAACCCGAACAGTTGTCAAAAAGGACTGCAAATGGTTGGTTTAACTTTAATTACCCGAACCTTTTAAATGCCCTACATTCCTCCTTACAGTTAAATAGGCGGAAATGACTGTATAAACTGTAAACAGAAAGAGACACAGAAGAGACAAGGTACAGGTCAACCCAAAAAACGTCCACCTCAAGGGATTACATTAAAAAGGTGAAGAAAGAAAACTGTGCTAGATCAGAAAGACTTCAGACCACAAGGGACGAGGGACACCACCAAGCTCAAAGGAAAAAGAAGGAAAGGAAGGGCAGCTGAAGAAACGTATGTATGAGATTGGCTCTGATACGAAGGGGCGCGGGCAAATTTTGAGGCAACCTATTCCAAGAAACAGGCTACAATAGTTTAATTTATATGGTTTGTTTCTTGGAATAAATAGGAGGAATCACTGGCCTTCCCCGGTACACTTACATTATTTATTATACTCACTGCAGCATGCTATAACACAGAGGTTGCAATTCACTCCTTGGCATCACCGTCAATCTTCTCCTTTTTCTGACTTTCCCTTCCTCACTTTTCTCTTTTACCTCGTCATTCTCCCGTCTGTTTATTCCATTCCCCTTCCTTGAATCCTTTCCCCTACTTTCAATTTTTTCCTTTTCTCTACTCATTTTTTTTTCTCTCTCTCTCTTTTCATTTCCTTCCTTTCTTCCTGGTGCTCTGTTCATCTTCTTAATTGTCTCTCTTCCTTATCTCTCCATATCATTTTCCTTTGTTAATCTCCTTTCTTTATTCTCTCTATTCTTCAACGCTCCCTTCCTTCTTCCTGTGTCTCTATTGTTCTCTTACTTCCTTCTTTCTTTTCATCCTTCTATCCTTTTCTTCGTATCTTCCTCCTCCCTTATCATTATTTTCTTCCTCTCTTCTACTCGGTTTCTCATTTACAGTAATTCTTTCTCCTAGCTTTGTTTATCATCGTCTTTCTCTATTTCCTTTCTTACCATCTAATCCCTCCTTTCTTTTCCTCGTTCTTTTCATCATCTCTTAATTTCCTTCCTATTTTCTCCTCTCATACAATCTTTTATTTCCTTCCTCAGTTTGTTTTTCTCCTCGTCTGTTCCATTAGTCTCTCTTCTCTTTTACTTTCTTCTTTCTCCTTTTTCTCCACACTTTCTTCTCCAAGCCTTTTCCTACCTTTTTACTCTTACTAGTCTTCTTCACTTCTCCTATACCAGTGCTTCCCCCTCTCGGCCCCCTTCCTGGCCCCCTCCCATTCACCTACCTTAAGCCGACCCACAAAGCTTCTCTCACGACGCTGGCTACACACACACACACACACACACACACATACACACACACACACACACACACACACACATTAAAGTTCACCTGTTTCATTCTTCTCAGTTACCACACAAAACCCTTCTTTCACTCTCACTAGCCCACCCATCCCCACACATATACACACACCTCTCCCTCACACACGTTACCTAGGGCTTGATTCACTCTTTCGTCATCCACATCATAAGTATAACAACACATCCAAATGATCATCCGTCTCTACTCACACACACACACCCTTATATGTATTCCCAGTCCATCAACCTTGCATCCTCTCTCCCTTCCACATATCAATCCTTTTCCCCACTCCCTCTTCCCTTCTCCTCCTTCCTCTCTTTTCTGATCATATTTCCAACCTTGATGCTTCTCTCCCTTCCTCACATCCTTGTTTTTTTCCACTCCTCCTATTCTCCTCCTTCTCCCTTTCCCGACTATACTTCCTTGTCTCCACCTTCAGCCCTCTTAAGCCTTGCCTCTTGTTCCCCTCTTCCTCATTTTCTATTTTCTTCCTTCGCTTTCCCCCATTTCTCCCTTCCTCTTTCTTCCTACAACTTTCCTGTGTTCCTCATCTTATCCGTACTTCACACTCCTTAACATTTTTTTTCTCATTTTCCCATTTTCCGCTTGACCTTTATCTTTCCTTTAATTAACGAGGAGCTTAGTCTAGTTGTATAGGTAACTAGGTATAGGCCTAATATTGTAAAAGGTCACCATGTCTCCTGTTGCCTATGCATCTTATGTATTCTCCTCTCTCTCTCTTCCCTTGCATTCAATCCCTAATTCCTTCTCACCCATTCCATTCGCATTTTGTTTTTTAATCAACTCCTTGTCCCTTTTTCTGTCCTTACATTTAGTTATTCGAATATCTCTCTCATCCTCCTATTACTTTCCCATTTTCTATTCTAATTCCTGCCATTCCACCTTCTATTTTATCCATATCCTACCCTTATTTCCATACTGTACTCTATTTGCTCCATCCCATCCAGGTCACCTCAGAAACCCTCTTCATTCATTTCCTTACCATATTTTCTTCATTTTCCTCCTGACCTAGTATGGAGGAGAGGGGAGGAATGTGCACCTAGTTGTCTTGTGTGTGTGTGTGTGTGTGTGTGTGTGTGTGTGTGTGTGTGTGTGTGTGTGTGTGTGTTCGCCTCGCCTGGGTTCTACCTCGTCCGGGTTTCAATTAAGGACAGGAAGATTTTGTTTCAAGAGGAGGAGGGGGTCACTTTTGGGTTTCAATTAAAGAGATTGGGACGGGAGAGAAGGAGGGAGAGAGGAAAGGAGAGAGGGAACGACGGAGGAGGGAAAGGAGGGGAACTAACGGGTGAAGAAAGAGACTGACAGAGTGAGGGTGAAGAGTTGGAGGGAAGGAGGGAAGGAAAGTTTACATTTTAATTTTTACAAATACGATAAGTAGATACAGGGAGGAAAAGATAGAGGGATAACTGGGACCTCACAAATATTTCATGTAAGACTCTTTGTTGTTACTGGAGACACACAGAAGAGAAGTAGAAAAAGGAAGATTCATAATTCAGTTTTATAAAATGAATAACAGGACATTTAGCAACGCTATGTGGCTGATATTAATTACCTATCAATTAAAACCTGGAACTATGGGTCATATATTTCTACCTATTTAGCCAAGCGTACTTAATTCACCAAATATAATTGTATTTTTTTTAAAAATTTACATGAATCAACAGTGGAAATATCGTAGTAGGTTTCATGAAGCGTTTTCCTATCTTCACCTGTCCTCCCTCACATCCTCACCTCTCCTGCTATCCCTTCACCTGACCTACCCTCACCTGGGTCACCTCACATTAACACGTCGTCAGGTGCAGGGATAAAGCCTCGAGTGCAAATGTATGTAAATTTTGGCCTTCTGACTCAACAAGTGTTCTCTGCATGTGTGTGCTGGCTGTCTCAGAGTTGATCTGTGTGTCTTGCTGTGTGTTGGAAGCATGTAAGTTAATCTGTGTGTGTGTCTGTCCTGACTGTCTTTACATTAGGCAATGGTTGTGTGTGTGATGGTTGGTCATTAATGCAATACAACTAATTATCGTACTACTTGCAATTGCTTTAGTAATGCTTGTATCATACCAGCCTGTATGTATGTAATTAGTGTTGCTGTACACTATGTGTAGCATCTTTTACAGTCTACGTAAGTTACAAATAAACAAAAGAATTAAAGAGGAAGACGAAGAATGGTGGTTGGACCTCATCCCAAAAATGTACCAAATCCGACATACCTTGACTTTACAAAAACATATTCTATTTAAGTTTCTCCAAGTTAAAAAGGAAAAGATAAATATCTCGTACAAATAAACACATTAAAACTGCCACCCCAATTCTTTGTTTACTCTGTCGGACGCCTTTGATTGCAGTCTTTTTTGATGGAGCGTATGTATAAAAAAGAATATATATATAAATTAAATAAATTAATAGAGTTCCTCTATCATCCTTTTCTATGCAATGTAATCATATAAGTCTATCAGGTGTAACTTATAAAATACTACGGTACGTGGCTGATAAGTGATACTAAAGGCCATGAAAGGAAATGTTTAATATTGTGAAAGATTTTTTAATGGACAATCTGTAATATATTTATATTCTGGCCAGAGTTTGACAGATTTTATTACTTTTTTATAATAATTATAGTGGAGATATAATTTCCTGGCTGGTCGTCTAACATTGAAGCATCAAGCGTCGGCTATAGCCTAATACAACTTGGCCTACTCCATAGCCTACGGTACCTCAGTTGATAAATAAGTAACTGCATTATTTTCACACAGACTGTTGTAAGTTAATTACTACAAGTTCATTCAACAGGCTTTTTCCATGCAATAATTATTCTGAGGAGTCTAGAGAAAGTTACAAGAGGTGTGTACGTTTGCCACAAGAGTAAATGTAGACAAGATGAATCCACAACACCTGCCTCACTCCATTAAACTCTCATCTCACACCTTGACTTAACAACTGTTCGAGTCGTCACAACATGGTAGACCTATATATGCTATGTATCGATTCATGTTATTGATAACTTCATTTAATTAAAATACACAAAACATTTACCAATAGCCCAATATTATTATTTCAGTATACTTAATGTTATAATAGCGGGACCTGACGTTTGTATTCAATGTGCTTTTCTATACAATTTACCCTGAGAACAGCTGTCGTAATCATAAGGTTCAGATATAAATTAAGCAACCCAAATATTACCAATTAAATAAACCACGGATGGATATGTTGATTCTTAGTCATACCAGTTCTTCAAAACTTATTACAGAGTTCTATGGGAAAAAAATACCTGCCTGCCTATGAATCCATCCAACCCTTTTAAGAATATTTTAGTTGAGTTTTACCAGTACTACGACACAGTATCAGCTGACCATAGATTTACAAGGAGGGTAGGAAGTGTGGGAAGGAAGTGACTCGGACGTGAGGGACAATCTTCGAGTCCACTGACAACCCAATTAGTCCTAAGAGGTTCGATTTCGTGGTGGGTCGATGTAACACTTGGAATTTTCTCCAATCTAATCTCATGTCGATAACTGAAAGGCTAACTTACTCTACTTATTCCTTCAAACTGTGCTACGCAACGAAAGCCCCTCATATATACTGGCATACAAGTTTGTTCTCCAACATTTTTGGTAAATCTGGTAAAACTACAAACTACGCGTAAAAGGTGGTCGGTCTGGTCAGGCACAGCAAACGCCTCCTACGTTTGGCAGTGCAAATTTTATTATAAAAAATTATACGTCTTTTCAATGTATTCGAATTCGCAATCATTGTCGTCTTTCAATAATATTCTCCACATGATTAACTCCAGATGATTGCATATACCTAAAGAGAAAATACTGGCAGTCAAAAGGTTAAGTTAATCGAGGCCGCAAAGAAGAACTATGAAGTGAACATTAAAGGAAAAGTCACTGGCCGTCTGAAGAGTTAATACTTTTAATGAAACCCAGCCACGATATACCGCTGAAGTCATCCACGCTTCGGCAAGTGACCCCCGCTTACCCTTTCACCTCGCCTCGTTGCACTCACCGACCTTCCAGACATACCGTGCCCAGTCAACCAGCCAGCCACTCATTTCACCTCCTGCACACCTGGTCCTCGTTAACATTTCTGTCGCTGATCTATCTGAATTCATATGCTGACTTTGCTTCATTTGGCTATCGGGAATAACATGGTCCCTCTATACTGAGTCTATAGCTAGTATCGTCCACTCACCATTTTTACAAGGTAGCTCAGGTTAGATTTTACATCATTTAGAGTTAACTTGACTCGTTCAATACCGTTGGTTGATTCTCAATGTTCACGACGACCCACAGCTCTCTCACTCTTTCACACATATTCCTCTTTTTTTTTCGTTGAGCCCTCCAACATTTACGAGTAACAGAGAGAGAGAGAGAGAGAGAGAGAGAGAGAGAGAGAGAGAGAGAGAGAGAGAGAATAACAAGTACGATTATCACTCTCACTCTTACAAGAATTCTTCAAACTAGTTCTCTTC